>OX031011.1:26817698-26837698 GCA_943735925.1 Pollenia amentaria
AAGTAAAGTCTATTGGACAAATGAAAATTTGAATTGATAGAAATGAAATTTACAAAACATATAAACTTATGAAATGAAAAGTAAAGTCTATTGGACAAATGAAAATTTGAATTGATAGAAATGAAATTTACAAAACATATAAATTTATAAAATGAAAAGTAAAGTCCATTGGACAAATGAAAATTTGAATTGATAGAAATGAAATTTACAAAACATATAAACTTATGAAATGAAAAGTAAAGTCTATTGGACAAATGAAAATTTGAATTGATAGAAATGAAATTTACAAAACATATAAACTTATGAAATGAAAAGTAAAGTCCATTGGACAAATGAAAATTTGAATTAATAGAAATGAAATTTACAAAACATACAAATTTATAAAATGAAAAGTAAAGTTTGAGTTAAAAGTAAAGTCCATGTTTATATTTCCTTAATATCAATTTTTTTACAAATATTGTATGAATCTATGAAGTTAAAAGTAAAGTCCATTGGACTTTACAAAATGAAAATTTGAATTGATAGAAATGAAATTTACAAAACATATAAACTTATGAAATGAAAATTGGAATTGATAAAAATGAAATTTACAAAACATATAAACTTATGAAATGAAAAGTAAAGTCCATTGGACATTGCATTTATACAAATGATAATACAAAAATTTACATTTTCAACGGCGGGCTCAACTATGAGTCTCTAAAGGTAGGTGAATGCATCCTAATCTAAAAAGTGACGCGCTTGAATGGATTAACGAGATTCCCTCTGTCCCCGTTTTTGATAGAAAGTAAAGTCTATTGGACAAATGAAAATTTGAATTGATAGAAATGAAATTTACAAAACATATAAACTTATGAAATGAAAAGTAAAGTCTATTGGACAAATGAAAATTTGAATTGATAGAAATGAAATTTACAAATATTGTATGAATCAATGAAATGAAAAGTAAAGTCCATTGGACTTTACAAAATGAAAATTTGAATTGATAGAAATGAAATTTACAAAACATATAAACTTATGAAATGAAAAGTAAAGTCTATTGGACAAATGAAAATTTGAATTGATAGAAATGAAATTTACAAAACATATAAACTTATGAAATGAAAAGTAAAGTCCATTGGACAAATGAAAATTTGAATTGATAGAAATGAAATTTACAAAACATATAAACTTATGAAATGAAAATTTGAATTGATAAAAATGAAATTTACAAAACATATAAACTTATGAAATGAAAAGTAAAGTCCATTGGACAAATGAAAATTTGAATTGATAAAAATGAAATTTACAAAACATATAAACTTATGAAATGAAAAGTAAAGTCCATTGGACAAATGAAAATTTGAATTGATAGAAATGAAATTTACAAAACATATAAATTTATAAAATGAAAAGTAAAGTCTATTGGACAAATGAAAATTTGAATTGATAGAAATGAAATTTACAAAACATATAAACTTATGAAATGAAAAGTAAAGTCTATTGGACAAATGAAAATTTGAATTGATAGAAATGAAATTTACAAAACATATAAATTTATAAAATGAAAAGTAAAGTCCATTGGACAAATGAAAATTTGAATTGATAGAAATGAAATTTACAAAACATATAAACTTATGAAATGAAAAGTAAAGTCTATTGGACAAATGAAAATTTGAATTGATAGAAATGAAATTTACAAAACATATAAACTTATGAAATGAAAAGTAAAGTCCATTGGACAAATGAAAATTTGAATTAATAGAAATGAAATTTACAAAACATACAAATTTATAAAATGAAAAGTAAAGTTTGAGTTAAAAGTAAAGTCCATGTTTATATTTCCTTAATATCAATTTTTTTACAAATATTGTATGAATCTATGAAGTTAAAAGTAAAGTCCATTGGACTTTACAAAATGAAAATTTGAATTGATAGAAATGAAATTTACAAAACATATAAACTTATGAAATGAAAATTGGAATTGATAAAAATGAAATTTACAAAACATATAAACTTATGAAATGAAAAGTAAAGTCCATTGGACATTGCATTTATACAAATGATAATACAAAAATTTACATTTTCAACGGCGGGCTCAACTATGAGTCTCTAAAGGTAGGTGAATGCATCCTAATCTAAAAAGTGACGCGCTTGAATGGATTAACGAGATTCCCTCTGTCCCCGTTTTTGATAGAAAGTAAAGTCTATTGGACAAATGAAAATTTGAATTGATAGAAATGAAATTTACAAAACATATAAACTTATGAAATGAAAAGTAAAGTCTATTGGACAAATGAAAATTTGAATTGATAGAAATGAAATTTACAAATATTGTATGAATCAATGAAATGAAAAGTAAAGTCCATTGGACTTTACAAAATGAAAATTTGAATTGATAGAAATGAAATTTACAAAACATATAAACTTATGAAATGAAAAGTAAAGTCTATTGGACAAATGAAAATTTGAATTGATAGAAATGAAATTTACAAATATTGTATGAATCAATGAAATGAAAAGTAAAGTCCATTGGACTTTACAAAATGAAAATTTGAATTGATAGAAATGAAATTTACAAAACATATAAACTTATGAAATGAAAAGTAAAGTCTATTGGACAAATGAAAATTTGAATTGATAGAAATGAAATTTACAAAACATATAAACTTATGAAATGAAAAGTAAAGTCCATTGGACAAATGAAAATTTGAATTAATAGAAATGAAATTTACAAAACATACAAATTTATAAAATGAAAAGTAAAGTTTGAGTTAAAAGTAAAGTCCATGTTTATATTTCCTTAATATCAATTTTTTTACAAATATTGTATGAATCTATGAAGTTAAAATTAAAGTCCATTGGACTTTACAAAATGAAAATTTGAATTGATAGAAATGAAATTTACAAAACATATAAACTTATGAAATGAAAAGTAAAGTCCATTGGACAAATGAAAATTTGAATTGATAGAAATGAAATTTACAAAACATATAAACTTATGAAATGAAAAGTAAAGTCCATTGGACAAATGAAAATTTGAATTGATAGAAATGAAATTTACAAAACATATAAACTTATGAAATGAAAAGTAAAGTCTATTGGACAAATGAAAATTTGAATTGATAGAAATGAAATTTACAAAACATATAAATTTATAAAATGAAAAGTAAAGTCCATTGGACAAATGAAAATTTGAATTGATAGAAATGAAATTTACAAAACATATAAACTTATGAAATGAAAAGTAAAGTCTATTGGACAAATGAAAATTTGAATTGATAGAAATGAAATTTACAAAACATATAAACTTATGAAATGAAAAGTAAAGTCCATTGGACAAATGAAAATTTGAATTAATAGAAATGAAATTTACAAAACATACAAATTTATAAAATGAAAAGTAAAGTTTGAGTTAAAAGTAAAGTCCATGTTTATATTTCCTTAATATCAATTTTTTTACAAATATTGTATGAATCTATGAAGTTAAAAGTAAAGTCCATTGGACTTTACAAAATGAAAATTTGAATTGATAGAAATGAAATTTACAAAACATATAAACTTATGAAATGAAAATTTGAATTGATAAAAATGAAATTTACAAAACATATAAACTTATGAAATGAAAAGTAAAGTCCATTGGACAAATGAAAATTTGAATTGATAGAAATGAAATTTACAAATCATATAAATTTATAAAATGAAAAGTAAAGTCCATTGGACAAATGAAAATTTGAATTGATAGAAATGAAATTTACAAAACATATAAACTTATGAAATGAAAAGTAAAGTCTATTGGACAAATGAAAATTTGAATTGATAGAAATGAAATTTACAAAACATATAAATTTATAAAATGAAAAGTAAAGTCCATTGGACAAATGAAAATTTGAATTGATAGAAATGAAATTTACAAAACATATAAACTTATGAAATGAAAATTTGAATTGATAGAAATGAAATTTACAAAACATATAAATTTATAAAATGAAAAGTAAAGTCCATTGGACATTGCATTTATACAAATGATAATACAAAAATTTAAATTTTCAACGGCGGGCTCAACTATGAGTCTCTAAAGGTAGGTGAATGCATCCTAATGTAAAAAGTGACGCGCTTGAATGGATTAACGAGATTCCCTCTGTCCCCGTTTTTTATTTATTAAAGCCATCAACTACTGTGATATACCTGCGTACGGCAGGAGCTCACATGATTCAATATTAATATATATTTATACAAACGAATAATGTTAAACTAATAATATAATTATGAAATGAATAGCAACATCATCTATACAACAAATAATAAACTTTGCTTCATTTATACACATATTAATATAAAAGTTATGTATAATGAAAATTAATTGCAAGCAAAGTTCGTATATTGAACAAGATAATTTAAAGATAGATAGCTTTTTGTTTTATAAAAATAATAACGAAAAGCTGATATTAAGGAAATATAAACATGAAATTGTAAGTAAATATAAATTTTTTAAAAATATATACAATTTTGAGAAAGTTTCAATGTTTTAATATAATAATTTCATATGATAAAATCTAATAATGTAATAATAGCGAAAAACTGATATTAAGGAAATATAAACATAAAATTGTAAGTAAATATAAATTTTTTAAAAATATATACAATTTTGAGAAAGTTTCAATGTTTTCATATAATAATTTCATATGATAAAATCTAATAATGTAATAATAGCGAAAAACTGATATTAAGGAAATATAAACATAAAATTGAATTTTTCTTAAACAAATCTACAATTTTGAGAAAATATAAATTTTTCTTTTTGAAATTATTTCTATAAATTAATATCGTTTATTCGCAAAAAAGAAAATTTGAAAAATTTTATTTTTGAAGTTTTTATCAAAACTTTTTAAACGTATATTTCCCTAATATCACTTTATGCAAATTTCAAATTCTACAATTTTGAGAAAATATAAATTTTTCTTTTTGAAATTATTTCTATAAATTAATATCGTTCATTTGCAAAAAAGAAAATTTGAAAAATTTTATTTTTGAAGTTTTTATCAACATTTTTTAAACGTATATTTCCCTAATATCACTTTATGTAAATTTCAAAAAAAAAAAAATCCACAATTTTGAAAAAATTCAAAATGTTTTTTATTAATATTTTAGATCCTGTTTTTATCGTTCATAATCAAAAAGAAAATTGAAAAAATTCCACTTGGAACCGAAGTTATGAATTTTTCAAATTTTCAAAATCTCAAATTGGCGGGGAAGTTGTACATAAATATCTGTAAGAACTTGCAAATGAGAAACAAGTCAAGTAATATTTCCTTAATTTCAAAAATTGCATATTGAATTTTTTAATGTAATTTGCTTTAAGGAAGATGGGTTTTTGTTTAAATACAAATTCTCCGTCATATTTTATGTAACTAACCGATGGATGGGTTTTGTTCTCGTAATTTGTGGGGTGAGGCTATTTTTATTAATAGCGTATATCTTCACTTTGCGATGCTAATAACAATTCTCCGTCATATTTTATGTTGATGAAAGTAATTTGTCATATGGAAAGAAATAATTTTTCCATTATATGCCAAACGAAAATTTTTAAAAACAAAAGATTTTGGATGTTTTCTTGAAACAATTTAGTATAATAAGTAAGCGCTCGTCTTACGGCTCATGTAATGCAGATACCACATGTATAAGGTGGTTTTGGGCTCAAACGGCAGCATTACATTATGAAAAAAGTATAATTCTTAATTATACATCAAAACACTAACCATATAATAATAAAAAAATTATATTTGGTTAGCAATGATAAAAATAAATAAATGAAATATAAAACTATTTCACACAATATACCGATGTGAAATTGGTTATAGAAAAAAAATTTACGATACAAAGTAGGCCGAGATCCGAATTCGTATTTTTTTTATGATAATATTGTGAGATATTATTCTGGTTGATCCTGCCAGTAGTTATATGCTTGTCTCAAAGATTAAGCCATGCATGTCTAAGTACAAACGAAATTAAAAGTGAAACCGCAAAAGGCTCATTATATCAGTTATGGTTCCTTAGATTGTTAACAGTTACTTGGATAACTGTGGTAATTCTAGAGCTAATACATGCAATATAAACACGGACCTTTGGGACGTGTGCTTTTATTAGGCTAAAACCAAGCGATCGCAAGATCGTTATTATGGTTGAACTCTAGATAACTTGCAGATCGTACGGTCTTGTACCGACGACAGATCTTTCAAATGTCTGCCCTATCAACTTTTGATGGTAGTATTTAGGACTACCATGGTTGCAACGGGTAACGGGGAATCAGGGTTCGATTCCGGAGAGGGAGCCTGAGAAACGGCTACCACATCTAAGGAAGGCAGCAGGCGCGTAAATTACCCACTCCCAGCTCGGGGAGGTAGTGACGAAAAATAACAATACAGGACTCATATTAGAGGCCCTGTAATTGGAATGAGTACACTTTAAATCCCTTAACAAGGACCTATTGGAGGGCAAGTCTGGTGCCAGCAGCCGCGGTAACTCCAGCTCCAATAGCGTATATTAAAGTTGTTGCGGTTAAAACGTTCGTAGTTGAACTTGTGCTTCATACGGGTAGTACGACTATAATTGTAGTTTGTACTGTACCTTATGTATGTAAGCGTATTACCGGTGGAGTTCTTATATGTATTTAATATTTATATTTATACATATTCCTCCTATTTAAACCTGCTTCAGTGCTCTTCATCGAGTGTTGTTGTGGGCCGGTACAATTACTTTGAACAAATTAGAGTGCTTAAAGCAGGCTCCAAATGCCTGAATATTTTGTGCATGGAATAATGAAATAAGACCTCTGTTCTACTTTCATTGGTTTTTAGATCAAGAGGTAATGATTAATAGAAGCAGTTTGGGGGCATTAGTATTACGACGCGAGAGGTGAAATTCTTGGACCGTCGTAAGACTAACTTAAGCGAAAGCATTTGCCAAAGATGTTTTCATTAATCAAGAACGAAAGTTAGAGGTTCGAAGGCGATCAGATACCGCCCTAGTTCTAACCATAAACGATGCCAGCTAGCAATTGGGTGTAGCTACTATCATGGCTCTCTCAGTCGCTTCCCGGGAAACCAAAGCTTTTGGGCTCCGGGGGAAGTATGGTTGCAAAGCTGAAACTTAAAGGAATTGACGGAAGGGCACCACCAGGAGTGGAGCCTGCGGCTTAATTTGACTCAACACGGGAAAACTTACCAGGTCCGAACATAAGTGTGTAAGACAGATTGATAGCTCTTTCTCGAATCTATGGGTGGTGGTGCATGGCCGTTCTTAGTTCGTGGAGTGATTTGTCTGGTTAATTCCGATAACGAACGAGACTCAAATATATTAAATAGATGCTTTCAGGATTATGGTGTTTGAAGCTTTTATAGCCTTCATTCACGAGTGCAGTAAAATGTGCGAGTGTTTGAATGTGTCTATGAAAGTGGAGCCGTACCTGTTGGTTTGTCCCATTATAAGGACACTAGCTTCTTAAATGGACAAATTGCGTCTAGCAATAATGAGATTGAGCAATAACAGGTCTGTGATGCCCTTAGATGTCCTGGGCTGCACGCGCGCTACAATGAAAGTATCAACGTGTATTTCCTAGACCGAGAGGTCCGGGTAAACCGCTGAACCACTTTCATGCTTGGGATTGTGAACTGAAACTGTTCACATGAACTTGGAATTCCCAGTAAGTGTGAGTCATTAACTCGCATTGATTACGTCCCTGCCCTTTGTACACACCGCCCGTCGCTACTACCGATTGAATTATTTAGTGAGGTCTCCGGACGTGATCACTGTAACGCCTTGTGTGTTACGGATGTTTCGCAAAAGTTGACCGAACTTGATTATTTAGAGGAAGTAAAAGTCGTAACAAGGTTTCCGTAGGTGAACCTGCGGAAGGATCATTAATGTGTTCCTTACCGTTAAACAAAAAAAAAAAAAAAAAAAAAAACAAAAATGAAATAAAACACGAAAAGAAGAATTTATATATAATATAAATTTCTTCTTTTTTTTTATATAAAAAATATAAAATTAAAAAATTAAATGAATGCAATGAAAATAATATGAAGATCAAAGACCAAAGAGTAAAGCATTTTGAGTATAATGCAATTGAGGATTTGAAGTAATGAGATATCATAAGCATTTTAAGCCAAAATGATATGTAGCAAATAAAGAAAAATTCAAATAGAATTTTATTAAACACAAAAAAAGAAAAGTCCAAATTGGCAATAACAAGCATTTAAAATGTTTTTAAAATGATCGTCATCTCATTAGTGACGCGTAGAGTTTGAACGTTAATTGATTGGGATCCCTTGGGATCCCATTTTACGTTAAACTTTTTTAAAGAAAGTCAGAAATAATAAAACATAATAATAATTATAGTTGTACTTGTATATTACAAAAAATGTATTTATATATAAGTTAAAAATAATCGTTTCTTTTTTTTATATTATAAAAATATATAAAAATTGAGACTAAGACATACGCAACAGAAATTATATTTGTTTTATAAATTAAATTATTGAAGGAATTGATATATGCCAATTTAATTTTTGGTGTATTTTTGATTTCTTTCAATAAAAAAACTTATGAATTGCTATCAAAATGAAACAAAAAATAATATCACTCTAAGCGGTGGATCACTTGGCTCATGGGTCGATGAAGAACGCAGCAAACTGTGCGTCATCGTGTGAACTGCAGGACACATGAACATCGACATTTTGAACGCATATCGCAGTCCATGCTGTAATGTACTTTAATTTTTAATTTAAGTGCTGCTTGGACTACATATGGTTGAGGGTTGTAAGACTATGCTAAATTAAGTTGCTTTTTTTTTATATATATATAATATATATATAAAATAAAGCACATGTTGTGTTAATGGATACAAATTATTATTAATAATTTTAGTATTCATAATGCTAATAGCTAAAGATATAAAAACCTCATAAATATGAATAAAATCAGAGTATTTTTTTATAATTTATAAAGTGTATTCTTTTTTTATTGAGGAAAGTCTAGCATAAAATAAAAAACTTATGAAACTAGAATTGCCTCTTTAATAAAATGAATTGAAAATTGAAAAAAATAAAAGAAATGATTTATAATTCATGGTTTTAAAATATTTTTTTTGTTATTTATAATAATAAATTATATTTTGTGTTATACAACCTCAACTCATATGGGATTACCCCCTGAATTTAAGCATATTAATGAGGGGAGGAAAAGAAACTAACAAGGATTTTCTTAGTAGCGGCGAGCGAAAAGAAAATAGTTCAGCACTAAGTCACTTTGTCTTTATGGCAAATGTGAGATGCAGTGTATGGAATGTCAAATTTCTAGTATGAGAAATTAACGATTTAAGTCCTTCTTAAATGAGGCCATTTACCCATAGAGGGTGCCAGGCCCGTATAACGTTAATGATTACTAGATGGCATTTCCAAAGAGTCGTGTTGCTTGATAGTGCAGCACTAAGTGGGTGGTAAACTCCATCTAAAACTAAATATAACCATGAGACCGATAGTAAACAAGTACCGTGAGGGAAAGTTGAAAAGAACTCTGAATAGAGAGTTAAATAGTACGTGAAACTGCTTAGAGGTTAAGCCCGATGAACTTGAATATCCATTATAGAAAATTCATCATTATGATTTATAATATAAATAATATTATAATAATAGTGTGCATTTTTTCTATATAAAGGACATTGTAATCTATTAACATAAATAAAAGTATTTATCATAAGATCATTTGCATAAGTTTATTCAAATTATTTTGCTTGCAATTTAACATAGAATAAATGCTTATGATTGGATAAAGTGTTGATAGATTTATTATAATATAGTGCTTAAATATATTTATATATTTTATAATAGCATATTAATCAATGATTTTTATGTTTATTATATGCACTTATATGATTAACAATGCGAAAGATTCAGGATACCTTCGGGACCCGTCTTGAAACACGGACCAAGGAGTCTAACATATTTGCAAGTTATTGGGAATAAAAACCTAATAGCGAAATTAACATAACTTATATAATGGGATTAGTTTTTAGCCTATTTATAGTCTATTAATTCAATCCCGGGGCGTTCTATACAGTTATGTATAATAATATTTATATTATTTATACCTCTAACTAGAGCGTACCTTGAGCATATATGCTGTGACCCGAAAGATGGTGAACTATACTTGATCAGGTTGAAGTCAGGGGAAACCCTGATGGAAGACCGAAACAGTTCTGACGTGCAAATCGATTGTCAGAATTGAGTATAGGGGCGAAAGACCAATCGAACCATCTAGTAGCTGGTTCCCTCCGAAGTTTCCCTCAGGATAGCTGGTGCATTTAAAATTTATGTAAAATAATCTTATCTGGTAAAGCGAATGATTAGAGGCCTTAGGGTCGAAACGATCTTAACCTATTCTCAAACTTTAAATGGGTAAGAACCTCACCTTTCTTGGTATGAAGGTAGTGGTTGTGATATAATGTGCCCAGTGGGCCACTTTTGGTAAGCAGAACTGGCGCTGTGGGATGAACCAAACGTAATGTTACGGTGCCCAAATTAACAACTCATGCAGATACCATGAAAGGCGTTGGTTGCTTAAAACAGCAGGACGGTGGACATGGAAGTCGTAATCCGCTAAGGAGTGTGTAACAACTCACCTGCCGAAGCAACTAGCCCTTAAAATGGATGGCGCTTAAGTTGTATACCTATACATTACCGCTAAAGTAGATGGTTTATGTTCAATCTCGGTTGGATAATAAGCTTTGAAACTTTAGTGAGTAGGAGGGTACAATGGTGAGCATAGAAGTGTTTGGCGTAAGCCTGCATGGAGCTGCCATTGGTACAGATCTTGGTGGTAGTAGCAAATAATCGAATGAGACCTTGGAGGACTGAAGTGGAGAAGGGTTTCGTGTGAACAGTGGTTGATCACGAGTTAGTCGGTCCTAAGTTCAAGGCGAAAGCCGAAAATTTTCAAGTTAAAATGAAATAAAATAAAATAATATTAAAAATAATTAAACACTTGAATAATTTTGAACGAAAGGGAATACGGTTCCAATTCCGTAACCTGTTGAGTATCCGTTTGTTATTAAATATGGGCCTTGTGCTCATCCTGGCAACAGGAACGACCATAAAGAAGCCGTCGAGAGGTATCGGAAGAGTTTTCTTTTCTGTTTTATAGTCGTACTACCATGGAAGTCTTTCGAAGAGAGATATGGTAGATGGACTAGAAGAGCATGACATTTACTGTTGTGTCGATATTTTCTCCTCGGACCTTGAAAATTTATGGTGGGGTCACGCAAACTTCTCAACAGGCCGTACCAATATCCGCAGCTGGTCTCCAAGGTGAAGAGTCTCTAGTCGATAGAATAATGTAGGTAAGGGAAGTCGGCAAATTAGATCCGTAACTTCGGGATAAGGATTGGCTCTGAAGATTGAGATAGTCGGGCTTGATTGGGAAGCAATAACATGGTTTATGTACTCGTTCTGGGTAAATAGAGGTTCTCGGATCTTGTTCCCCGGATAGTAGTTACGTAGCCAATTGTGGAACTTTCTTGCTAAAATTTTTAGGGAATTATCGTAAGATAATATTCCTTTTAAATTATAACGACTATCAATTAACAATCAATTCAGAACTGGCACGGACTTGGGGAATCCGACTGTCTAATTAAAACAAAGCATTGTGATGGCCCTAACGGGTGTTGACACAATGTGATTTCTGCCCAGTGCTCTGAATGTCAAAGTGAAGAAATTCAAGTAAGCGCGGGTAAACGGCGGGAGTAACTATGACTCTCTTAAGGTAGCCAAATGCCTCGTCATCTAATTAGTGACGCGCATGAATGGATTAACGAGATTCCCTCTGTCCCTATCTACTTAGTTTACTTGTGCGCTTCAAAGTGTTCGGTCGTGTTTGCGGATGAAAATTGCTTAAAAAGTAAATTTTCTTGTGTTTTTGTGAGTATTTTCTTAAATCGAAAGTAATTCGCGGAATTGTGCGTGTACGGCATAGTTGAATATCGTCGTGTGCGTGTGTTTTTCTACTTGTGCGTAAATTTTCGCAGAATTGTGTAATTGAGTATTTACTTTATTGCTCTCTTGTGTGCGAATTCGTGGAATTAGGAAGCGAAAATAGTGCTTGTGCGCGTTTATTGCCCTTTTAAGGGCAGCTGTGTGTACAAAAAGTGATAGTTGAATATTGTGTTGTGTGTGTTTATTTACTTGTGCGTAAATTTTCGCAGAATTGTGTAATTTTTGTGTGTTTCACTTTATTGCTCTCTTGTGTGAAGATTCGTGGAATTAGATAACAAAAAGTGCTTGTGCGCGTTTATTGCCCTTTAGCGGCAGCTGCATGTGCAAAAGGTGGTGGTTGAATATCGTCTTGTGTGTGTTTTGTCTACTTGTGCGTAAATTTTCGCAGAATTGTGTAATTTGTAAAATTGTGTGTTTTACTTTATTGCTCTCTTGTGCGAGGATTCGTGGAATTGGACAGCAACTGTAGCGGCGTTGTATGCAGAAAGTGATAGAGGCTTGTTTGTGGGTTTTTATTGCTGTGAGTCTTTTATTGCTTTTTCTCTTTATTTTATTTTATATTTGTATATTTTTGTATATATTTATATTATATTATATTATTGCCTTTTGTTTTGTGTGCGGGAAAATTTTGTTTGTCTGATTTTTCACTGTAAGTGCGTAATTGCCTTGCAGGTGTTCATTTTTGTCTGTCCGTTTATTACTGCAGACAGCTTAACTGTCTTGTGGATTTTTAATTCGTAGTATTTTGTGTCTGTTTTTATTGTCTGTCTTGTCTGTTTTTCACTGTAAGTGCTTAACTGCCTTGCAGGTGTTCTTTTCTTGTGTCGTTTTTATTGCCACAAGTGGCTTCACTGTCTTGTGGATTTTTAAATTCGTAGTAATTTTGTGTCTGTTTTATTGTCTGTCTGGTTTTAATATTTTTCCGTGAATCACTGTAAGTGCTAATTGCCTTATAGTGATTTTTCTGTCTGTTTATTACTTTGTATGTTTTGAATTTGTCTGTGTTTATATTGGTTTCTGATGGCTTCTATTATAAAACGTAAAGGTGATGGAGTTAAAGTAAAGGGTGTTGTAAAGTCGGCTGTTTTGAAAAGTGATAGGAAAAATGATAGGAAAAATGATAGGATTTTAGATGAGGTTTCTGATGGTTTGTCTACTAGTGAGTTTGGGGATGATTATTCAAAGCGTCCGAGGGTTATTTCGCCGGTAGAGGTTGTAAGTTATAGAGATTCGTCAGCTATGGATACAGTAGATGATTTAGTAGGTGAGGAAAAGGCTAGAAAGAAGGTATTAAAATTGAAGAGTAAGAAAAAGGAGGCAGAAGTTAGTGTTGTAGATGATAGTGTGAATAAAGGTGATAGTAAAGTTGTCAGTGGTCCGAAAACTAGTCGTGGAATGAATGTTAGGATGCGTGAAATTACGGTAGAATTGATGGGCTATTTAAAGAAAGCTCGCGTTGATCCGGCGGTTATTTTGGGAGCCCGCAATATAGCGGATAGATATGAGGGATTGATAGTAGATTCATTGTTAATGAATGAGAATTTGAAAGGACAGGTTGATGCGTTAGAAAAGGCTTCTAGTGTTAGGCGGGTTAATAATTCTCAGGTTGTTTCAAGTCCGGTGTTGTCCGCAAAGAAGGTTGTAGCAGTAGAATCTGTTGTTAGTTTGCCTAGTAATAGTCAGGCGGTTGTAAGTAAGAAAGTAGCTGTTCCAATGGCGGTGCCAAAACCTGTAGAAACGTGGTCGGTTGTAGTTAGGGGTAAAGGTGGTATTACTTCTAAGGAAGTTATGCAGAAAGTTACGGGTGAGGTCGGTCCGACACTAGGCGTGCGTGTTCATGATCTTTTTTCTTTACGCAATGGAGAAGCGGTTATTAGAACCCCCTCTGTAGCTGAGAGGGAAAAGGTTATGGCTAACACTAAGTTTAGTGAAGTTGGCCTTGAGGTTATAGTAAGGGAAAAATTAGGTCCTAGGGTTGTAGTACAAAAGGTTCCTGCGGTAATTTCAGTAGATGATTTTATGTCTGATTTATATGAGTTAAATTTTAGTGAGTTAATGAGTTTTGATGAATTCAAAAAGGTTGTACGGCTTGTTTCAAGTCCGTGGAAAGATACAGGCGGTGTTGTTAGTGTCATTTTAGAGGGTAGTACTCGGGCTATGCAGCATTTGCTGGCTGTGGACCGGTGCTACATTAAGTGGTTTGCGCTTAGAGTTCGTGAATATTCACAAATTCAGGCGTGCTATAGATGTATGGGCTTTGACCATAAGGCTAAAGAATGTAGGGCTAAGCAGGACATTTGTCGCCATTGCGGTCAGGCTGGACACATAGCTTCAAGCTGTGAGTTTAGCATACGTTGTCGTAATTGTGCTTTGAGAGGTCAGCCTGCTGATCACTCAATGGTGTCTAATGAATGCCCGATATACGGGGCTAGACTTGCGCGGTTAAATTCAAGGCATTAAGATGGATAGTACAAATTTAAATTTTAAATTTTTGCAGCTTAATTGCCAGGGATCTTATGTGGTTATGTGTGAGTTAGGACAGGCTATTCGTAGTATGGGTGCGGCTTTTGTTTTTGTACAAGAGCCGTATTCTACGAATGGCCATATTAGAGGTCTTCCTAGTAGGGGTTTGCGTATTTTTACGGATGTAGGTGTAAAGGCCGCTATTATTGTGGCAGATTCTACTATTGACTGCACTATGGTGAGTTCTTCAGAATTCGGTGTATGTATTTCTGCTGAGGGTTCTTTTGGTAGGGTATTTTTGTGTAGTTTGTATTGTAGATTTGGCGGGGAATTAGAACCGTACTTAGGTTATATGGAATCAGTGCTGCTCCTTGCGGGTAGTGTTCCACTGATTTTTGGCCTTGATGCGAATGCCAGTTCTCATATGTGGTATAGTAAGATGCTCAGGAATGCTCCTGCGCATCGGAGCTATGCCCGGGGACTGGTTCTTAGTGAGTGGTTAATTGCTAATGATGTTCATGTTCTAAATGAGCCTAGTGATTATTATACCTTTGATGGTCCATGCGGTGCCAGTGATATTGATATCACTGTGGCAAATAGTGTAGCTAGTTTAGGTTTTTCTTTTAGCTGGTCGATTAGAAACGATTTTGGGGTGAGCGATCATAGCCTTATTGAGGTTATGGTTGGTCATACGCGGCGTGTTATTGAGGATGATGGTCTCAGGCGATGGGGCCGTCCTAGTGTTAGTTGGGATAATTATGCTATTTTCTTTAGGGAAATGGTATTAGAAACATCTTTAGCAGATTTTTCAAATCTGTCTATTGATGAACAAGTTGCTAAGGTAGATGAATGGTTAGTTTATGTAAATGATACTATTCTTGGTCGACAGCGTAGGCCTAGGTTTGGTAAAGTAAAGTGGTGGACTAGGCAGCTAACTGCAATGCGTCGTAGAGTCCGTCGTCTCAGGGCTTGGTACCAAAGAGGCAGGCGCACTGGCGCAGAGGACTTGGCTGAGAGAAAAATTGCTTTTAATGCTGAGCTTAAGGTTTATAAGGATGCTATAGTTAGGGTTAAAGAGGCTGAGTGGCGAGATTTTGTTAGGGAAAATAGTGATGATCCCTGGGGAAAAGTTTATAAGATTTGTAGGGGTAAAGGTGGGCGATCTGAGGTTGCTTCACTTAGTGTAGATGGCAGGGTTTTATCGTCGTGGAAGGAATGCATTGATGCTTTGTTGATACATTTCTTTCCGGGGTCGGTTGATCAAGTGCCACCAGTTTTACTGGCTGGCGCTGATCCTCCACCCTTGGACAGGGATGAAATCATACAAAGTGTTCAGCGTGTTAGGTGTAGAAAGTCTCCTGGTATGGACGGTATGACTGGAGAGATGTGTAAAAGCATCTGGAAGGCCATACCCGAGTACTTGGAGGTTTTATTTGGTAAATGTTTAGCTGAAGGTTATTTTCCTGTAGCTTGGAAAACAGCTCGTGTTGTAGTGCTGCTTAAGTCTCCCGACAAGATTAGGAGTAATCCAGGGTCTTATCGGGGCATCAGTTTGCTCCCAGTGCTTGGAAAAGTACTTGAGAGAATTATGGTGTATCGACTTGGGCAGCTCGAAGATGCGAGTCTTTCTGAGCTTCAGTTTGGTTTTAGGCAGGGTAAAAGTGTTGAGGATGCATTAATGCATGTTCGTAATTGTGTTAGCACTTCTGATTCTAAATATGTTTTAGGCATATTTGTTGATTTTAGGGGTGCTTTTGATAATTTACAATGGGGGGCGATAATAAGTAGGTTAGAGGCGGTTGGCTGTCGCGAGATTGGTATCTGGCGCAGCTATTTTGAAAATAGAAAAGCGTGTGTGGTAGGTGGCAATGGCACTGTTTGTAGGAATGTTGTGAGAGGCTGCCCGCAGGGGTCCATCTGTGGTCCATTTATATGGAACCTCATGATGGACACTTTGTTGAGGTCACTTGCAATTTCTTACAAATTGTGCGCATATGCTGACGATTTGCTCATTCTTATCGAAGGTCAGGCTCGTGCTGATCTTGAGACTAGGGGTGGGCAGGCCATGAGTATTATAGAGTCTTGGAGTAGAAGGGTAGGTGTTGAGGTTTCACGTGAGAAAACGGTAATTATGCTTCTTAAGGGCAAATTATCGATTGAAAGGCCTCCGGTGATAGTTTGTGGTGGTTTTCATCTCAGATATGTGACTGAGGTTAGATATTTAGGTGTAGTAATGGGTGAGAGAATGAATTTTAAAGTTCATATTTCTCATATTAGGGGAAAATTAGTTACAGTTTCAGGTGTTCTTAGGCGTGTGCTTAGAAGTGATTGGGGCCTCAGCAGACGTGCAGTGCGTACCATATATGAAGGGCTATTTGTTGCTTGTGCAACTTTTGGTGCTCCAGTATGGTACGAAACTGTTATGACTGTTGTGGGTAGAAACAAGATTACAACATGTCAGAGAATCGCTTTACTGGCATCTCTGCCTGTTTGTAGGACTGTTTCTACTGAGGCCTTGCAAGTATTGTTAGGTGTTGTACCTTTAGATTTAGAGGTAATTCGTAGGGCTGTTGCTTTCAAGCTTCGAAGGGGATTACCTCTTTTAAGTACTGATTGGGTTTCTGCTGATGAGGTTGCTGGTTTAGATAGAAATCGTCTTAAAGAGGTTTTAGCTGGCTGCGTTGTTGATAGGTGGCAAAATAGGTGGGAGGTTTCTTCTCATGGTCGTGTGACATATTCGTTTATACGAAATGTTACTTTTGTTAGGGACAATCCTCATTTTAGCTTTGGGCTTGGCCTGGGTTTCTTTTTGACTGGACACGGTTCTTTCAATGCATTTTTGCATGGTAGGGGCTTGTCCAGGTCGTCCAGGTGTTTGTGTGGAGCTGATTCTGAGGATTGGCTACATATTTTAACAGTTTGTCCTCTTTTCAATGAGGATAGGGACTTAGGTGGTATGGGAATAGTACGTATTGGTGATACGTATGATTTTAGTAGTGTTTTAGCCAACCCTCGCACCCTGCAATTGCTTGGTGATTTTACGAGGTTGGTATTAAATAGGAGGAGGGTAGATGAGCCTTAGGCCTTAGGTTTTTATGGTGGTGTCATTATATGTTGCTTTTCTGTAGGTTGGTTTTGTGCATAACATGGGTTTTTATCAACTGGACATGTTACTGTTATACTTTTGTATGGCGGCGGCTTGTTTTAGTTGTCCATGTTATTGTATGGGGCTAATATTGCAGTTGAGTGCATATTTTGACTGGTTTAGTGGCCATAGGCCTAGGTTGTTTGGTGGTTTTCATGATATGTTTTTATCTGTGCTTTAGTTTTTTTTTTTTGTGCTTAACCTAGGTTTTAATCGACTGGACATGATTCTTGCTGTGTATTTTACATGGCGGAAGATTGTTTTGTCGTCTAGGTTTTTGTGCGGAATTAATGGTGCAGATGAATGCATATTTTGAAGGGTTGTTTTTCTAAGGGGGTGGTTGTGATGGTATAATATGTTGTTTCATCAACATTACTCGAAGCTAGGCTTCGTTGGCATGTTGATGCCTTAGCGTCCACTTTAGTGGAACGGCCACCAGTCCGGAACTGTTTGGAGTTCAACTGGTAGTAGTCTTTTTGATTACGAAGCTGACCGGAGTCTTTATCTGGTACCACGGGAACCAGGACGCCCCTGGGACTACGGTCCCAGCCTGGTTAATGGTGAGGCCCCTTCGGGGGAGTAACGTGGTGGCTGTGGTTTATGCCCATATCGCGGGTATGAGCAATTTATTGCTCGGTGTGGAGTTGCACTGCAACCATTTTGCTGTTATTCAAAGAACAGTAGGAGTTTTAGATAGGCTCCGCACCTCTACCAGGGTGGAAGCCAGTGTCCAAATACACTGCCTTTAAAATGGTACCTTTACTCCAATGGTCACGGCTTTGTGACGGGAGGTTTAAAGGGATGTTGGTAAACATTTTTACCCAGTGGTTAAGAGCCACCATGAGATTATGTCTTAGTACAGGTACTCATGTAAAACTCGGACTTTCTGTCCCCGTTTTTTATTTATTAAAGCCATCAACTACTGTGATATACCTGCGTACGGCAGGAGCTCACATGATTCAATATTAATATATATTTATACAAACGAATAATGTTAAACTAATAATATAATTATGAAATGAATAGCAACATCATCTATACAACAAATAATAAACTTTGCTTCATTTATACACATATTAATATAAAAGTTATGTATAATGAAAATTAATTGCAAGCAAAGTTCGTATATTGAACAAGATAATTTAAAGATAGATAGCTTTTTGTTTTATAAAAATAATAACGAAAAGCTGATATTAAGGAAATATAAACATAAAATTGTAAGTAAATATAAATTTTTTAAAAATATATACAATTTTGAGAAAGTTTCAATGTTTTCATATAATAATTTCATATGATAAAATCTAATAATGTAATAATAGCGAAAAACTGATATTAAGGAAATATAAACATAAAATTGTAAGTAAATATAAATTTTTTAAAAATATATACAATTTTGAGAAAGTTTCAATGTTTTCATATAATAATTTCATATGATAAAATCTAATAATGTAATAATAGCGAAAAACTGATATTAAGGAAATATAAACATAAAATTGAATTTTTCTTAAACAAATCTACAATTTTGAGAAAATATAAATTTTTCTTTTTGAAATTATTTCTATAAATTAATATCGTTTATTCGCAAAAAAGAAAATTTGAAAAATTTTATTTTTGAAGTTTTTATCAAAACTTTTTAAACGTATATTTCCCTAATATCACTTTATGCAAATTTCAAATTCTACAATTTTGAGAAAATATAAATTTTTCTTTTTGAAATTATTTCTATAAATTAATATCGTTCATTTGCAAAAAAGAAAATTTGAAAAATTTTATTTTTGAAGTTTTTATCAACATTTTTTAAACGTATATTTCCCTAATATCACTTTATGTAAATTTCAAAAAAAAAAAAATCCACAATTTTGAAAAAATTCAAAATGTTTTTTATTAATATTTTAGATCCTGTTTTTATCGTTCATAATCAAAAAGAAAATTGAAAAAATTCCACTTGGAACCGAAGTTATGAATTTTTCAAATTTTCAAAATCTCAAATTGGCGGGGAAGTTGTACATAAATATCTGTAAGAACTTGCAAATGAGAAACAAGTCAAGTAATATTTCCTTAATTTCAAAAATTGCATATTGAATTTTTTAATGTAATTTGCTTTAAGGAAGATGGGTTTTTGTTTAAATACAAATTCTCCGTCATATTTTATGTAACTAACCGATGGATGGGTTTTGTTCTCGTAATTTGTGGGGTGAGGCTATTTTTATTAATAGCGTATATCTTCACTTTGCGATGCTAATAACAATTCTCCGTCATATTTTATGTTGATGAAAGTAATTTGTCATATGGAAAGAAATAATTTTTCCATTATATGCCAAACGAAAATTTTTAAAAACAAAAGATTTTGGATGTTTTCTTGAAAC
>OX031011.1:26840198-26865198 GCA_943735925.1 Pollenia amentaria
CAATTGAGGATTTGAAGTAATGAGATATCATAAGCATTTTAAGCCAAAATGATATGTAGCAAATAAAGAAAAATTCAAATAGAATTTTATTAAACACAAAAAAAGAAAAGTCCAAATTGGCAATAACAAGCATTTAAAATGTTTTTAAAATGATCGTCATCTCATTAGTGACGCGTAGAGTTTGAACGTTAATTGATTGGGATCCCTTGGGATCCCATTTTACGTTAAACTTTTTTAAAGAAAGTCAGAAATAATAAAACATAATAATAATTATAGTTGTACTTGTATATTACAAAAAATGTATTTATATATAAGTTAAAAATAATCGTTTCTTTTTTTTATATTATAAAAATATATAAAAATTGAGACTAAGACATACGCAACAGAAATTATATTTGTTTTATAAATTAAATTATTGAAGGAATTGATATATGCCAATTTAATTTTTGGTGTATTTTTGATTTCTTTCAATAAAAAAACTTATGAATTGCTATCAAAATGAAACAAAAAATAATATCACTCTAAGCGGTGGATCACTTGGCTCATGGGTCGATGAAGAACGCAGCAAACTGTGCGTCATCGTGTGAACTGCAGGACACATGAACATCGACATTTTGAACGCATATCGCAGTCCATGCTGTAATGTACTTTAATTTTTAATTTAAGTGCTGCTTGGACTACATATGGTTGAGGGTTGTAAGACTATGCTAAATTAAGTTGCTTTTTTTTTATATATATATAATATATATATAAAATAAAGCACATGTTGTGTTAATGGATACAAATTATTATTAATAATTTTAGTATTCATAATGCTAATAGCTAAAGATATAAAAACCTCATAAATATGAATAAAATCAGAGTATTTTTTTATAATTTATAAAGTGTATTCTTTTTTTATTGAGGAAAGTCTAGCATAAAATAAAAAACTTATGAAACTAGAATTGCCTCTTTAATAAAATGAATTGAAAATTGAAAAAAATAAAAGAAATGATTTATAATTCATGGTTTTAAAATATTTTTTTTGTTATTTATAATAATAAATTATATTTTGTGTTATACAACCTCAACTCATATGGGATTACCCCCTGAATTTAAGCATATTAATGAGGGGAGGAAAAGAAACTAACAAGGATTTTCTTAGTAGCGGCGAGCGAAAAGAAAATAGTTCAGCACTAAGTCACTTTGTCTTTATGGCAAATGTGAGATGCAGTGTATGGAATGTCAAATTTCTAGTATGAGAAATTAACGATTTAAGTCCTTCTTAAATGAGGCCATTTACCCATAGAGGGTGCCAGGCCCGTATAACGTTAATGATTACTAGATGGCATTTCCAAAGAGTCGTGTTGCTTGATAGTGCAGCACTAAGTGGGTGGTAAACTCCATCTAAAACTAAATATAACCATGAGACCGATAGTAAACAAGTACCGTGAGGGAAAGTTGAAAAGAACTCTGAATAGAGAGTTAAATAGTACGTGAAACTGCTTAGAGGTTAAGCCCGATGAACTTGAATATCCATTATAGAAAATTCATCATTATGATTTATAATATAAATAATATTATAATAATAGTGTGCATTTTTTCTATATAAAGGACATTGTAATCTATTAACATAAATAAAAGTATTTATCATAAGATCATTTGCATAAGTTTATTCAAATTATTTTGCTTGCAATTTAACATAGAATAAATGCTTATGATTGGATAAAGTGTTGATAGATTTATTATAATATAGTGCTTAAATATATTTATATATTTTATAATAGCATATTAATCAATGATTTTTATGTTTATTATATGCACTTATATGATTAACAATGCGAAAGATTCAGGATACCTTCGGGACCCGTCTTGAAACACGGACCAAGGAGTCTAACATATTTGCAAGTTATTGGGAATAAAAACCTAATAGCGAAATTAACATAACTTATATAATGGGATTAGTTTTTAGCCTATTTATAGTCTATTAATTCAATCCCGGGGCGTTCTATACAGTTATGTATAATAATATTTATATTATTTATACCTCTAACTAGAGCGTACCTTGAGCATATATGCTGTGACCCGAAAGATGGTGAACTATACTTGATCAGGTTGAAGTCAGGGGAAACCCTGATGGAAGACCGAAACAGTTCTGACGTGCAAATCGATTGTCAGAATTGAGTATAGGGGCGAAAGACCAATCGAACCATCTAGTAGCTGGTTCCCTCCGAAGTTTCCCTCAGGATAGCTGGTGCATTTAAAATTTATGTAAAATAATCTTATCTGGTAAAGCGAATGATTAGAGGCCTTAGGGTCGAAACGATCTTAACCTATTCTCAAACTTTAAATGGGTAAGAACCTCACCTTTCTTGGTATGAAGGTAGTGGTTGTGATATAATGTGCCCAGTGGGCCACTTTTGGTAAGCAGAACTGGCGCTGTGGGATGAACCAAACGTAATGTTACGGTGCCCAAATTAACAACTCATGCAGATACCATGAAAGGCGTTGGTTGCTTAAAACAGCAGGACGGTGGACATGGAAGTCGTAATCCGCTAAGGAGTGTGTAACAACTCACCTGCCGAAGCAACTAGCCCTTAAAATGGATGGCGCTTAAGTTGTATACCTATACATTACCGCTAAAGTAGATGGTTTATGTTCAATCTCGGTTGGATAATAAGCTTTGAAACTTTAGTGAGTAGGAGGGTACAATGGTGAGCATAGAAGTGTTTGGCGTAAGCCTGCATGGAGCTGCCATTGGTACAGATCTTGGTGGTAGTAGCAAATAATCGAATGAGACCTTGGAGGACTGAAGTGGAGAAGGGTTTCGTGTGAACAGTGGTTGATCACGAGTTAGTCGGTCCTAAGTTCAAGGCGAAAGCCGAAAATTTTCAAGTTAAAATGAAATAAAATAAAATAATATTAAAAATAATTAAACACTTGAATAATTTTGAACGAAAGGGAATACGGTTCCAATTCCGTAACCTGTTGAGTATCCGTTTGTTATTAAATATGGGCCTTGTGCTCATCCTGGCAACAGGAACGACCATAAAGAAGCCGTCGAGAGGTATCGGAAGAGTTTTCTTTTCTGTTTTATAGTCGTACTACCATGGAAGTCTTTCGAAGAGAGATATGGTAGATGGACTAGAAGAGCATGACATTTACTGTTGTGTCGATATTTTCTCCTCGGACCTTGAAAATTTATGGTGGGGTCACGCAAACTTCTCAACAGGCCGTACCAATATCCGCAGCTGGTCTCCAAGGTGAAGAGTCTCTAGTCGATAGAATAATGTAGGTAAGGGAAGTCGGCAAATTAGATCCGTAACTTCGGGATAAGGATTGGCTCTGAAGATTGAGATAGTCGGGCTTGATTGGGAAGCAATAACATGGTTTATGTACTCGTTCTGGGTAAATAGAGGTTCTCGGATCTTGTTCCCCGGATAGTAGTTACGTAGCCAATTGTGGAACTTTCTTGCTAAAATTTTTAGGGAATTATCGTAAGATAATATTCCTTTTAAATTATAACGACTATCAATTAACAATCAATTCAGAACTGGCACGGACTTGGGGAATCCGACTGTCTAATTAAAACAAAGCATTGTGATGGCCCTAACGGGTGTTGACACAATGTGATTTCTGCCCAGTGCTCTGAATGTCAAAGTGAAGAAATTCAAGTAAGCGCGGGTAAACGGCGGGAGTAACTATGACTCTCTTAAGGTAGCCAAATGCCTCGTCATCTAATTAGTGACGCGCATGAATGGATTAACGAGATTCCCTCTGTCCCTATCTACTCAGTTTACTTGTGCGCTTCAAAGTGTTCGGTCGTGTTTGCGGATGAAAAATTGCTTAAAAAGTAAATTTTCTTGTGTTTTTGTGAGTATTTTCTTAAATCGAAAGTAATTCGCGGAATTGTGCGTGTACGGCATAGTTGAATATCGTCGTGTGCGTGTGTTTTCTACTTGTGCGTAAATTTTCGCAGAATTGTGTAATTGAGTATTTACTTTATTGCTCTGTTGTGTGCGAATTCGTGGAATTAGGAAGCGAAAATAGTGCTTGTGCGCGTTTATTGCCCTTTTAAGGGCAGCTGTGTGTACAAAAAGTGATAGTTGAATATTGTGTTGTGTGTGTTTATTTACTTGTGCGTAAATTTTCGCAGAATTGTGTAATTTTTGTGTGTTTCACTTTATTGCTCTCTTGTGTGAAGATTCGTGGAATTAGATAACAAAAAGTGCTTGTGCGCGTTTATTGCCCTTTAGCGGCAGCTGCATGTGCAAAAGGTGGTGGTTGAATATCGTCTTGTGTGTGTTGTGTCTACTTGTGCGTAAATTTTCGCAGAATTGTGTAATTTGTAAAATTGTGTGTTTTACTTTATTGCTCACTTGTGCGAGGATTCGTGGAATTGGACAGCAGCTGTAGCGGCGTTGTATGCAGAAAGTGATAGAATCTTGCTTGTGGGTTTTTATTGCTGTGAGTCTTTTATTGCTTTTTTCTCTTTATTTTATTTTATATTTGTATATTTTTTGTATATATTTATATTATATCATATTATTGCCTTTTGTTTTGTGTGCGGGAAAATTTTGTTTGTCTGTTTTTCACTGTAAGTGCGTAATTGCCTTGCAGGTGTTCATTTTTGTCTGTCCGTTTATTACTGCAAACAGCTTAACTGTCTTGTGGATTTTTAATTCGTAGTATTTTGTGTCTGTTTTTATTGTCTGTCTTGTCTGTTTTTCACTGTAAGTGCTTAACTGCCTTGCAGGTGTTCTTTTCTTGTGTCGTTTTTATTGCCACAAGTGGCTTCACTGTCTTGTGGATTTTTTTAAATTCGTAGTAATTTTGTGTCTGTTTTTATTGTCTGTCTGGTTTTTAATATTTTTCCGTGAATCACTGTAAGTGCTAATTGCCTTATAGTGATTTTTCTGTCTGTTTATTACTTTGTATGTTTTAAATTTGTCTGTGTTTATATTGGTTTCTGATGGCTTCTATTATAAAACGTAAAGGTGATGGAGTTAAAGTAAAGGGTGTTGTAAAGTCGGCTGTTTTGAAAAGTGATAGGAAAAATGATAGGAAAAATGATAGGATTTTAGATGAGGTTTCTGATGGTTTGTCTACTAGTGAGTTTGGGGATGATTATTCAAAGCGTCCGAGGGTTATTTCGCCGGTAGAGGTTGTAAGTTATAGAGATTCGTCAGCTATGGATACAGTAGATGATTTAGGTGGTGAGGAAAAGGCTAGAAAGAAGGTATTAAAATTGAAGAGTAAGAAAAAGGAGGCAGAAGTTATTGTTGTAGATGATAGTGTGAATAAAGGTGATAGTAAAGTTGTCAGTGGTCCGAAAACTAGTCGTGGAATGAATGTTAGGATGCGTGAAATTACGGTGGAATTGATGGGCTATTTAAAGAAAGCTCGCGTTGATCCGGCGGTTATTTTGGGAGCCCGCAATATAGCGGATAGATATGAGGGATTGATAGTAGATTCATTGTTAATGAATGAGAATTTGAAAGGACAGGTTGATGCGTTAGAAAAGGCTTCTAGTGTTAGGCGGGTTAATAATTCCCAGGTTGTTTCAAGTCCGGTGTTGTCCGCAAAGAAGGTTGTAGCAGTAGAATCTGTTGTTAGTTTGCCTAGTAGTAGTCAGGCGGTTGTAAGTAAGAAAGTAGCTGTTCCAATGGCGGTGCCAAAACCTGTAGAAACGTGGTCGGTTGTAGTTAGGGGTAAAGGTGGTATTACTTCTAAGGAAGTTATGCAGAAAGTTACGGGTGAGGTTGGTCCGACACTAGGCGTGCGTGTTCATGATCTGTTTTCTCTACGCAATGGAGAAGCGGTTATTAGAACCCCCTCTGTAGCTGAGAGGGAAAAGGTTATGGCTAACACAAAGTTTAGTGAAGTTGGCCTTGAGGTTATAGTAAGGGAAAAATTAGGTCCTAGGGTTGTAGTACAAAAGGTTCCTGCGGTAATTTCAGTAGATGATTTTATGTCTGATTTATATGAGTTAAATTTTAGTGAGTTAATGAGTTTTGATGAATTCAAAAAGGTTGTACGGCTTGTTTCAAGTCCGTGGAAAGATACAGGCGGTGTTGTTAGTGTCATTTTAGAGGGTAGTACTCGGGCTATGCAGCACTTGCTGGCTGTGGACCGGTGCTATATTAAGTGGTTTGCGCTTAGAGTTCGTGAATATACACAAATTCAGGCGTGCTATAGATGTATGGGCTTTGACCATAAGGCTAAAGAATGTAGGGCTAAGCAGGACATTTGTCGCCATTGCGGTCAGGCTGGACACATAGCTTCAAGCTGTGAGTTTAGCATACGTTGTCGTAATTGTGCTTTGAGAGGTCAGCCTGCTGATCACTCAATGGTGTCTAATGAATGCCCGATATACGGGGCTAGACTTGCGCGGTTAAATTCAAGGCATTAAGATGGATAGTACAAATTTAAATTTTAAATTTTTGCAGCTTAATTGCCAGGGATCTTTTGTGGTTATGTGTGAGTTAGGGCAGGCTATTCGTAGTATGGGTGCGGCTTTTGTTTTTGTACAAGAGCCGTATTCTACGAATGGCCATATTAGAGGTCTTCCTAGTAGGGGTTTGCGTATTTTTACAGATGTAGGTGTAAAGGCCGCTATTATTGTGGCAGATTCTACTATTGACTGCACTATGGTGAGTTCTTCAGAATTCGGTGTATGTATTTCTGCTGAGGGTTCTTTTGGTAGGATATTTTTGTGTAGTTTGTATTGTAGATTTGGCGGGGAATTAGAACCGTACTTAGGTTATATGGAATCAGTTCTGCTCCTTGCGGGTAGTGTTCCACTGATTTTTGGCCTTGATGCGAATGCCAGTTCTCATATGTGGTATAGTAAGATGCTCAGGAATGCTCCTGCGCATCGGAGCTATGCCCGGGGACTGGTTCTTAGTGAGTGGTTAATTGCTAATGATGTTCATGTTCTAAATGAGCCTAGTGATTATTATACCTTTGATGGTCCATGCGGTGCCAGTGATATTGATATCACTGTGGCAAATAGTGTAGCTAGTTTAGGTTTTTCTTTTAGCTGGTCGATTAGAAACGATTTTGGGGTGAGCGATCATAGCCTTATTGAGGTTATGGTTGGTCATACGCGTCGTGTAATTGAGGATGATGGTCTCAGACGATGGGGCCGTCCTAGTGTTAGTTGGGATAATTATGCTATTTTCTTTAGGGAAATGGTATTAGAAACATCTTTAGCAGATTTTTCAAATCTGTCTATTGATGAACAGGTTGCTAAGGTAGATGAATGGTTAGTTTATGTAAATGATACTATTCTTGGTCGACAGCGTAGGCCTAGGTTTGGTAAAGTAAAGTGGTGGACTAGGCAGCTAACTGCAATGCGTCGTAGAGTCCGTCGTCTCAGGGCTTGGTACCAAAGAGGCAGGCGCACTGGCGCAGAGGACTTGGCTGAGAGAAAAATTGCTTTTAATGCTGAGCTTAAGGTTTATAAGGATGCTATAATTAGGGTTAAAGAGGCTGAGTGGCGAGATTTTGTTAGGGAAAATAGTGATGATCCCTGGGGAAAAGTTTATAAGATTTGTAGGGGTAAAGGTGGGCGATCTGAGGTTGCTTCACTTAGTGTAGATGGCAGGGTTTTATCGTCGTGGAAGGAATGCATTGATGCTTTGTTGATACATTTCTTTCCGGGGTCGGTTGATCAAGTGCCACCAGTTTTACTGGCTGGCGCTGATCCTCCACCCTTGGACAGGGATGAAATCATACAAAGTGTTCAGCGTGTTAGGTGTAGAAAGTCTCCTGGTATGGACGGTATGACTGGAGAGATGTGTAAAAGCATCTGGAAGGCCATACCCGAGTACTTGGAGGTTTTATTTGGTAAATGTTTAGCTGAAGGTTATTTTCCTGTAGCTTGGAAAACAGCTCGTGTTGTAGTGCTGCTTAAGTCTCCCGACAAGATTAGGAGTAATCCAGGGTCTTATCGGGGCATCAGTTTGCTCCCAGTGCTTGGAAAAGTACTTGAGAGAATTATGGTGTATCGACTTGGGCAGCTCGAAGATGCGAGTCTTTCTGAGCTTCAGTTTGGTTTTAGGCAGGGCAAAAGTGTTGAGGATGCATTAATGCATGTTCGTAATTGTGTTAGCACTTCTGATTCTAAATATGTTTTAGGCATATTTGTTGATTTTAGGGGTGCTTTTGATAATTTACAATGGGGGGCGATAATAAGTAGGCTAGAGGCGGTTGGCTGTCGCGAGATTGGTATCTGGCGCAGCTATTTTGAAAATAGAAAAGCGTGTGTGGTAGGTGGCAATGGCACTGTTTGTAGGAATGTTGTGAGAGGCTGCCCGCAGGGGTCTATCTGTGGTCCATTTATATGGAACCTCATGATGGACACTTTGTTGAGGTCACTTGCAATTTCTTACAAGTTGTGCGCATATGCTGACGATTTGCTCATTCTTATCGAAGGTCAGGCTCGTGCTGATCTTGAGACTAGGGGTGGGCAGGCCATGAGTATTATAGAGTCTTGGAGTAGAAGGGTAGGTGTTGAGGTTTCACGTGAGAAAACGGTAATTATGCTTCTTAAGGGCAAATTATCGATTGAAAGGCCTCCGGTGATAGTTTGTGGTGGTTTTCATCTCAGATATGTGACTGAGGTTAGATATTTAGGTGTAGTAATGGGTGAGAGAATGAATTTTAAAGTTCATATTTCTCATATTAGGGGAAAATTAGTTACAGTTTCAGGTGTTCTTAGGCGTGTGCTTAGAAGTGATTGGGGCCTCAGCAGACGTGCAGTGCGTACCATATATGAAGGGCTATTTGTTGCTTGTGCAACTTTTGGTGCTCCAGTATGGTACGAAACTGTTATGACTGTTGTGGGTAGAAATAAGATTACAACATGTCAGAGAATCGCTTTACTGGCATCTCTGCCTGTTTGTAGGACTGTTTCTACTGAGGCCTTGCAAGTATTGTTAGGTGTTGTACCTTTAGATTTAGAGGTAATTCGTAGGGCTGTTGCTTTCAAGCTTCGAAGGGGATTACCTCTTTTAAGTACTGATTGGGTTTCTGCTGATGAGGTTGCTGGTTTAGATAGAAAACGTCTTAAAGAGGTTTTAGCTGGCTGCGTTGTTGATAGGTGGCAAAATAGGTGGGAGGTTTCTTCTCATGGTCGTGTGACATATTCGTTTATACGAAATGTTACTTTTGTTAGAGACAATCCTCATTTTAGCTTTGGGCTTGGCCTGGGTTTCTTTTTGACTGGACACGGTTCTTTCAATGCATTTTTGCATGGTAGGGGCTTGTCCAGGTCGTCCAGGTGTTTGTGTGGAGCTGATTCTGAGGATTGGCTACATGTTTTAACAGTTTGTCCTCTTTTCAATGAGGATAGAGACTTAGGTGGTATGGGAATAGTACGTATTGGTGATACGTATGATTTTAGTAGTGTTTTAGCCAACCCTCGCACCTTGCAATTGCTTGGTGATTTTACGAGGTTGGTATTAAATAGGAGGAGGGTAGATGAGCCTTAGGCCTTAGGTTTTTATGGTGGTGTCATTATATGTTGCTTTTCTGTAGGTTGGTTTTGTGCATAACATGGGTTTTTATCAACTGGACATGTTACTGTTATACTTTTGTATGGCGGCAGCTTGTTTTAGTTGTCCATGTTATTGTATGGGGCTAATATTGCAGTTGAGTGCATATTTTGACTGGTTTAGTGGCCATAGGCCTAGGTTGTTTGGTGGTTTTCATGATATGTTTTTATCTGTGCTTTAGTTTTTGTGCTTAACCTAGGTTTTATTCGACTGGACATGATTCTTGCTGTGTATTTTGCATGGCGGAAGATTGTTTGAGTCGTCTAGGTTTTTGTGCGGAATTAATAGTGCGGATGAATGCATATTTTGAAGGGTTGTTTTTCTAAGGGGGTGGTTGTGATGGTATAATATGTTGTTTCATCAACATTACTCGAAGCTAGGCTTCGTTGGCATGTTGATGCTTTAGCGTCCACTTTAGTGGAACGGCCACCAGTCCGGAACTGTTTGGAGTTCAACTGGTAGTAGTCTTTTTGATTACGAAGCTGACCGGAGTCTTTATCTGGTACCACGGGAACCAGGACGCCCCTGGGACTACGGTCCCAGCCTGGTTAATGGTGAGGCCCCTTCGGGGGAGTAACGTGGTGGCTGTGGTTTATGCCCATATCGCGGGTATGAGCAATTTATTGCTCGGTGTGGAGTTGCACTGCAACCATTTTGCTGTTATTCAAAGAACAGTAGGAGTTTTAGATAGGCTCCGCATCTCTACCAGGGTGGAAGCCAGTGTCCAAATACACTGCCTTTAAAATGGTACCTTTACTCCAATGGTCACGGCTTTGTGACGGGAGGTTTAAAGGGATGTTGGTAAACATTTTTACCCAGTGGTTAAGAGCCACCATGAGATTATGTCTTAGTACAGGTACTCATGTAAAACTCGGACTTTCTGTCCCTATCTACTGGGGGCCAAGTTTGGGTGCTCAGAAGGAAGCCTTCGGGAATGCCTTCAGCGCCGCAAACATGTGCCTAATTCTACCTCCAAGTGGTGGTCCCCGGGCATCTAAGTGTGACAACTTAGATGGCGAAAGAATTAGGCTCTAGGTCAGGCTATCCTAGAGTAGTTTTGGTACTCGAAAGCCAGCGCTGGCGAATCCGTACGAATGATTCAATAGTGCGGGGTATCGACCGGAATACCCATTATAATCTGGTACCTCGGGAGTCAGATAGCCCCGGTGCTTCGGCACCGTCTGACTGTTTGGCTGCAGGTCCACTTTAGCAGTCCACTTGTAGTGGAAACTTCCAGACGGGAATAGGTAACCAGATAGATAAGGAGAAAACCGGAAATAATACATTTATGTATTATGGAAGGTTGGATTCATATTTATCTGGTATGCTGCTCTCGTTTGGAAGCTGTTAAAGTGGTACACGAGGTGGCTGAGGTTATGTCCAAATTCGCGGACAAAGGAAATGTTCCTTTAGATAGAAAGGTCTCCTAAACAAAGAGATTTATGGTGTATACTGACCAAACAGAGGTATACATCATTGTTACCTGTATATGGCCCAATTGGCACATGTACGGGGGCACTTGGTAAATGCATATATAAATCACCCTGTGCTAAGACCACCATGAAATTTAACCCATAGGGTAGGTATTCATGTAAAACAATGGACTTTCTGTCCCTATCTACTCTCAGTTTACTTGTGCGCTTCAAAGTGTTCGGTCGTGTTTGCGGATGAAAATTGCTTAAAAAGTAAATTTTCTTGTGTTTTTGTGAGTATTTTCTTAAATCGAAAGTAATTCGCGGAATTGTGCGTGTACGGCATAGTTGAATATCGTCGTGTGCGTGTGTCTTTCTACTTGTGCGTAAATTTTCGCAGAATTGTGTAATTGGGTATTTACTTTATTGCTCTCTTGTGTGCGAATTCGTGGAATTAGGAAGCGAAAATAGTGCTTGTGCGCGTTTATTGCCCTTTTAAGGGCAGCTGTGTGTACAAAAAGTGTTAGTTGAATATTGTGTTGTGTGTGTTTATTTACTTGTGCGTAAATTTTCGCAGAATTGTGTAATTTTTGTGTGTTTCACTTTATTGCTCTCTTGTGTGAAGATTCGTGGAATTAGATAACAAAAAGTGCTTGTGCGCGTTTATTGCCCTTTAGCGGCAGCTGCATGTGCAAAAGGTGGTGGTTGAATATCGTCTTGTGTGTGTTTTGTCTACTTGTGCGTAAATTTTCGCAGAATTGTGTAATTTGTAAAATTGTGTGTTTTACTTTATTGCTCTCTTGTGCGAGGATTCGTGGAATTGGACAGCAACTGTAGCGGCGTTGTATGCAGAAAGTGATAGAGGCTTGTTTGTGGGTTTTTATTGCTGTGAGTCTTTTATTGCTTTTTCTCTTTATTTTATTTTATATTTGTATATTTTTTGTATATATTTATATTATATTATATTATTGCCTTTTGTTTTGTGTGCGGGAAAATTTTGTTTGTCTGTTTTTCACTGTAAGTGCGTAATTGCCTTGCAGGTGTTCATTTTTGTCTGTCCGTTTATTACTGCAGACAGCTTAACTGTCTTGTGGATTTTTAATTCGTAGTATTTTGTGTCTGTTTTTATTGTCTGTCTTGTCTGTTTTTCACTGTAAGTGCTTAACTGCCTTGCAGGTGTTCTTTTCTTGTGTCGTTTTTATTGCCACAAGTGGCTTCACTGTCTTGTGGATTTTTAAATTCGTAGTAATTTTGTGTCTGTTTTTATTGTCTGTCTGGTTTTAATAATTTTCCGTGAATCACTGTAAGTGCTAATTGCCTTATAGTGATTTTTCTGTCTGTTTATTACTTTGTATGTTTTAAATTTGTCTGTGTTTATATTGGTTTCTGATGGCTTCTATTATAAAACGTAAAGGTGATGGAGTTAAAGTAAAGGGTGTTGTAAAGTCGGCTGTTTTGAAAAGTGATAGGAAAAATGATAGGAAAAGTGATAGGATTTTAGATGAGGTTTCTGATGGTTTGTCTACTAGTGAGTTTGGGGATGATTATTCAAAGCGTCCGAGGGTTATTTCGCCGGTAGAGGTTGTAAGTTATAGAGATTCGTCAGCTATGGATACAGTAGATGATTTAGGTGGTGAGGAAAAGGCTAGAAAGAAGGTATTAAAATTGAAGAGTAAGAAAAAGGAGGCAGAAGTTATTGTTGTAGATGATAGTGTGAATAAAGGTGATAGTAAAGTTGTCAGTGGTCCGAAAACTAGTCGTGGAATGAATGTTAGGATGCGTGAAATTACGGTAGAATTGATGGGCTATTTAAAGAAAGCTCGCGTTGATCCGGCGGTTATTTTGGGAGCCCGCAATATAGCGGATAGATATGAGGGATTGATAGTAGATTCATTGTTAATGAATGAGAATTTAAAAGGACAGGTTGATGCGTTAGAAAAGGCTTCTAGTGTTAGGCGGGTTAATAATTCCCAGGTTGTTTCTAGTCCGGTGTTGTCCGCAAAGAAGGTTGTAGCAGTAGAATCTGTTGTTAGTTTGCCTGGTAGTAGTCAGGCGGTTGTAAGTAAGAAAGTAGCTGTTCCAATGGCGGTGCCAAAACCTGTAGAAACGTGGTCGGTTGTAGTTAGGGGAAAAGGTGGTATTACTTCTAAGGAAGTTATGCAGAAAGTTACGGGTGAGGTCGGTCCGACACTAGGCGTGCGTGTTCATGATCTTTTTTCTCTACGCAATGGAGAAGCGGTTATTAGAACCCCCTCTGTAGCTGAGAGGGAAAAGGTTATGGCTAACACAAAGTTTAGTGAAGTTGGCCTTGAGGTTATAGTAAGGGAAAAATTAGGTCCTAGGGTTGTAGTACAAAAGGTTCCTGCGGTAATTTCAGTAGATGATTTTATGTCTGATTTATATGAGTTAAATTTTAGTGAGTTAATGAGTTTTGATGAATTCAAAAAGGTTGTACGGCTTGTTTCAAGTCCGTGGAAAGATACAGGCGGTGTTGTTAGTGTCATTTTAGAGGGTAGTACTCGGGCTATGCAGCATTTGCTGGCTGTGGACCGGTGCTATATTAAGTGGTTTGCGCTAAGAGTTCGTGAATATACACAAATTCAGGCGTGTTATAGATGTATGGGCTTTGACCATAAGGCTAAAGAATGTAGGGCTAAGCAGGACATTTGTCGCCATTGCGGTCAGGCTGGACACATAGCTTCAAGCTGTGAGTTTAGCATACGTTGTCGTAATTGTGCTTTGAGAGGTCAGCCTGCTGATCACTCAATGGTGTCTAATGAATGCCCGATATACGGGGCTAGACTTGCGCGGTTAAATTCAAGGCATTAAGATGGATAGTACAAATTTAAATTTTAAATTTTTGCAGCTTAATTGCCAGGGATCTTTTGTGGTTATGTGTGAGTTAGGACAGGCTATTCGTAGTATGGGTGCGGCTTTTGTTTTTGTACAAGAGCCGTATTCTACGAATGGCCATATTAGAGGTCTTCCTAGTAGGGGTTTGCGTATTTTTACAGATGTAGGTGTAAAGGCCGCTATTATTGTGGCAGATTCTACTATTGACTGCACTATGGTGAGTTCTTCAGAATTCGGTGTATGTATTTCTGCTGAGGGTTCTTTTGGTAGGATATTTTTGTGTAGTTTGTATTGTAGATTTGGCGGGCAATTAGAACCGTACTTAGGTTATATGGAATCAGTGCTGCTCCTTGCGGGTAGTGTTCCACTGATTTTTGGCCTTGATGCGAATGCCAGTTCTCATATGTGGTATAGTAAGATGCTCAGGAATGCTCCTGCGCATCGGAGCTATGCCCGGGGACTGGTTCTTAGTGAGTGGTTAATTGCTAATGATGTTCATGTTCTAAATGAGCCTAGTGATTATTATACCTTTGATGGTCCATGCGGTGCCAGTGATATTGATATCACTGTGGCAAATAGTGTAGCTAGTTTAGGTTTTTCTTTTAGCTGGTCGATTAGAAACGATTTTGGGGTGAGCGATCATAGCCTTATTGAGGTTATGGTTGGTCATACGCGGCGTGTTATTGAGGATGATGGTCTCAGGCGATGGGGCCGTCCTAGTGTTAGTTGGGATAATTATGCTATTTTCTTTAGGGAAATGGTATTAGAAACATCTTTAGCAGATTTTTCAAATCTGTCTATTGATGAACAGGTTGCTAAGGTAGATGAATGGTTAGTTTATGTGAATGATACTATTCTTGGTCGACAGCGTAGGCCTAGGTTTGGTAAAGTAAAGTGGTGGACTAGGCAGCTAACTGCAATGCGTCGTAGAGTCCGTCGTCTCAGGGCTTGGTACCAAAGAGGCAGGCGCACTGGCGCAGAGGACTTGGCTGAGAGAAAAATTGCTTTTAATGCTGAGCTTAAGGTTTATAAGGATGCTATAGTTAGGGTTAAAGAGGCTGAGTGGCGAGATTTTGTTAGGGAAAATAGTGATGATCCCTGGGGAAAAGTTTATAAGATTTGTAGGGGTAAAAGTGGGCGATCTGAGGTTGCTTCACTTAGTGTAGATGGCAGGGTTTTATCGTCGTGGAAGGAATGCATTGATGCTTTGTTGATACATTTCTTTCCGGGGTCGGTTGATCAAGTGCCACCAGTTTTACTGGCTGGCGCTGATCCTCCACCCTTGGACAGGGATGAAATCATACAAAGTGTTCAGCGTGTTAGGTGTAGAAAGTCTCCTGGTATGGACGGTATGACTGGAGAGATGTGTAAAAGCATCTGGAAGGCCATACCCGAGTACTTGGAGGTTTTATTTGGTAAATGTTTAGCTGAAGGTTATTTTCCTGTAGCTTGGAAAACAGCTCGTGTTGTAGTGCTGCTTAAGTCTCCCGACAAGATTAGGAGTAATCCAGGGTCTTATCGGGGCATCAGTTTGCTCCCAGTGCTTGGAAAAGTACTTGAGAGAATTATGGTGTATCGACTTGGGCAGCTCGAAGATGCGAGTCTTTCTGAGCTTCAGTTTGGTTTTAGGCAGGGTAAAAGTGTTGAGGATGCATTAATGCATGTTCGTAATTGTGTTAGCACTTCTGATTCTAAATATGTTTTAGGCATATTTGTTGATTTTAGGGGTGCTTTTGATAATTTACAATGGGGGGCGATAATAAGTAGGTTAGAGGCGGTTGGCTGTCGCGAGATTGGTATCTGGCGCAGCTATTTTGAAAATAGAAAAGCGTGTGTGGTAGGTGGCAATGGCACTGTTTGTAGGAATGTTGTGAGAGGCTGCCCGCAGGGGTCCATCTGTGGTCCATTTATATGGAACCTTATGATGGACACTTTGTTGAGGTCACTTGCAATTTCTTACAAATTGTGCGCATATGCTGACGATTTGCTCATTCTTATTGAAGGTCAGGCTCGTGCTGATCTTGAGACTAGGGGTGGGCAGGCCATGAGTATTATAGAGTCTTGGAGTAGAAGGGTAGGTGTTGAGGTTTCACGTGAGAAAACGGTAATTATGCTTCTTAAGGGCAAATTATCGATTGAAAGGCCTCCGGTGATAGTTTGTGGTGGTTTTCATCTCAGATATGTGACTGAGGTTAGATATTTAGGTGTAGTAATGGGTGAGAGAATGAATTTTAAAGTTCATATTTCTCATATTAGGGGAAAATTAGTTACAGTTTCAGGTGTTCTTAGGCGTGTGCTTAGAAGTGATTGGGGCCTCAGCAGACGTGCAGTGCGTACCATATATGAAGGGCTATTTGTTGCTTGTGCAACTTTTGGTGCTCCAGTATGGTACGAAACTGTTATGACTGTTGTGGGTAGAAACAAGATTACAACATGTCAGAGAATCGCTTTACTGGCATCTCTGCCTGTTTGTAGGACTGTTTCTACTGAGGCCTTGCAAGTATTGTTAGGTGTTGTACCTTTAGATTTAGAGGTAATTCGTAGGGCTGTTGTTTTCAAGCTTCGAAGGGGATTACCTCTTTTAAGTACTGATTGGGTTTCTGCTGATGAGGTTGCTGGTTTAGATAGAAATCGTCTTAAAGAGGTTTTAGCTGGCTGCGTTGTTGATAGGTGGCAAAATAGGTGGGAGGTTTCTTCTCATGGTCGTGTGACATATTCGTTTATACGAAATGTTACTTTTGTTAGAGACAATCCTCATTTTAGCTTTGGGCTTGGCCTGGGTTTCTTTTTGACTGGACACGGTTCTTTCAATGCATTTTTGCATGGTAGGGGCTTGTCCAGGTCGTCCAGGTGTTTGTGTGGAGCTGATTCTGAGGATTGGCTACATATTTTAACAGTTTGTCCTCTTTTCAATGAGGATAGGGACTTAGGTGGTATGGGAATAGTACGTATTGGTGATACGTATGATTTTAGTAGTGTTTTAGCCAACCCTCGCACCCTGCAATTGCTTGGTGATTTTACGAGGTTGGTATTAAATAGGAGGAGGGTAGATGAGCCTTAGGCCTTAGGTTTTTATGGTGGTGTCATTATATGTTGCTTTTCTGTAGGTTGGTTTTGTGCATGACATGGGTTTTTATCAACTGGACATGTTACTGTTATACTTTTGTATGGCGGCAGCTTGTTTTAGTTGTCCATGTTATTGTATGGGGCTAATATTGCAGTTGAGTGCATATTTTGACTGGTTTAGTGGCCATAGGCCTAGGTTGTTTGGTGGTTTTCATGATATGTTTTTATCTGTGCTTTAGTTTTTGTGCTTAACCTAGGTTTTATTCGACTGGACATGATTCTTGCTGTGTATTTTGCATGGCGGAAGATTGTTTGAGTCGTCTAGGTTTTTGTGCGGAATTAATAGTGCGGATGAATGCATATTTTGAAGGGTTGTTTTTCTAAGGGGGTGGTTGTGATGGTATAATATGTTGTTTCATCAACATTACTCGAAGCTAGGCTTCGTTGGCATGTTGATGCTTTAGCGTCCACTTTAGTGGAACGGCCACCAGTCCGGAACTGTTTGGAGTTCAACTGGTAGTAGTCTTTTTGATTACGAAGCTGACCGGAGTCTTTATCTGGTACCACGGGAACCAGGACGCCCCTGGGACTACGGTCCCAGCCTGGTTAATGGTGAGGCCCCTTCGGGGGAGTAACGTGGTGGCTGTGTTTTATGCCCATATCGCGGGTATGAGCAATTTATTGCTCGGTGTGGAGTTGCACTGCAACCATTTTGCTGTTATTCAAAGAACAGTAGGAGTTTTAGATAGGCTCCGCACCTCTACCAGGGTGGAAGCCAGTGTCCAAATACACTGCCTTTAAAATGGTACCTTTACTCCAATGGTCACGGCTTTGTGACGGGAGGTTTAAAGGGATGTTGGTAAACATTTTTACCCAGTGGTTAAGAGCCACCATGAGATTATGTCTTAGTACAGGTACTCATGTAAAACTCGGACTTTCTGTCCCTATCTACTATCTAGCGAAACCACAGCCAAGGGAACGGGCTTGGAATAATTAGTGGGGAAAGAAGACCCTGTTGAGCTTGACTCTAATCTGGCAGTGTAAGGAGACATAAGAGGTGTAGTATAAGTGGGAGATATTTGTCTTACGGGACTTATATCAACAGTGAAATACCACTACTCTTATTGTTTCCTTACTTACTTGATTAAGTGGAACGTGTATCATTTCTTAGCCATTATACGGATATATTTATATATCTTATGGTATTGGGTTATGATGCAAGCTTCTTGATCAAAGTACAAAGAGTTTGTTATATAATTGTAAACAAATTTCGATGAGAAAATGGTACTTCGGTGCTATTTTCAATATTTAAAATTTGGTATAACTCCCAATACTCAGGTATGATCCAATTCAAGGACATTGCCAGGTAGGGAGTTTGACTGGGGCGGTACATCTCTCAAATAATAACGGAGGTGTCCCAAGGCCAGCTCAGTGCGGACAGAAACCACACATAGAGCAAAAGGGCAAATGCTGACTTGATCTCGGTGTTCAGTACACACAGGGACAGCAAAAGCTCGGCCTATCGATCCTTTTGGTTTAATGAGTTTTTAACAAGAGGTGTCAGAAAAGTTACCACAGGGATAACTGGCTTGTGGCGGCCAAGCGTTCATAGCGACGTCGCTTTTTGATCCTTCGATGTCGGCTCTTCCTATCATTGTGAAGCAAAATTCACCAAGCGTTGGATTGTTCACCCATGCAAGGGAACGTGAGCTGGGTTTAGACCGTCGTGAGACAGGTTAGTTTTACCCTTCTAATGACTAAATATTGTTGCAACAGCATTCCTGCGTAGTACGAGAGGAACCGCAGGTACGGACCTATGGCACAATACTTGTTCGAGCGAACAGTGGTATGACGCTACGTCCGTTGGATTATGCCTGAACGCCTCTAAGGTCGTATCCAAGCTGGATTGCAATGATAAAAATGGGGCAATTGCATTGTATGGCACTTAAACCATTTAAAGTTTGCCTTTTAGGTAAACGACAATGGATTTGTGATGCCAATGTTATCTGTTAACATAGCAAGTGCAGGAGGATATTATCACCTGTACGCCGCGCTAGTTACTTATAAAAACATTATTTAATACAATGACAAAGCCTAGAATCAATTGTAAACGACTTTTGTAACGGGCAAGGTGTTGTAAGTGGTAGAGCAGCTGCCATACTGCGATCCACTGAAGCTCATCCTTAGCTTGACGATTCGAAAATACTTTATTTAACACAATTAAAAAGAAAGAAGTAACATAGAATATTTTTTTATGTTACTTTTTAATAAAGCAAAGTTTATATAAATAATTTATAAAATTAAAAATGAAAATTACAAAACTTATATAAATTTATCAAAGTTAAAAGTAAAGTTTGAACTTTGCTTTATTTAAATACAAATGAATAATAAAAAATACTTTTTATGATAATGAAATTAAAGTTCATATTTTGAACTTTAATGAATAAATGGAATTGAAAATTACAAAACTTATATAAAAATATAAAATGAAAAGTAAAGTCCATATTATGGACTTTGAGTATATACAAATGAACATTTGAATTAATAGAAATTAAATTTACAAAACATATAAATTTATAAAATGAAAAGTAAAGTTTGAGTTAAAAGTAAAGTCCATTGGACTTTACAAAATGAAAATTTGAAGTGATAGAAATGAAATTTACAAAACATATAAATTTATAAAATGAAAAGTAAAGTCCATTGGACAAATGAAAATTTGAATTAATAAAAATGAAATTTACAAAACATATAAACTTATGAAATGAAAAGTAAAGTCCATTGGACAAATGAAAATTTGAATTGATAGAAATGAAATTTACAAAACATATAAACTTATGAAATGAAAATTTGAATTGATAAAAATGAAATTTACAAAACATATAAACTTATGAAATGAAAAGTAAAGTCCATTGGACAAATGAAAATTTGAATTGATAGAAATGAAATTTACAAAACATATAAACTTATGAAATGAAAAGTAAAGTCCATTGGACAAATGAAAATTTGAATTAATAGAAATGAAATTTACAAAACATACAAATTTATAAAATGAAAAGTAAAGTTTGAGTTAAAAGTAAAGTCCATGTTTATATTTCCTTAATATCAATTTTTTTACAAATATTGTATGAATCTATGAAGTTAAAAGTAAAGTCCATTGGACTTTACAAAATGAAAATTTGAATTGATAGAAATGAAATTTACAAAACATATAAACTTATGAAATGAAAAGTAAAGTCTATTGGACAAATGAAAATTTGAATTGATAGAAATGAAATTTACAAAACATATAAACTTATGAAATGAAAAGTAAAGTCCATTGGACAAATGAAAATTTGAATTGATAGAAATGAAATTTACAAAACATATAAACTTATGAAATGAAAATTTGAATTGATAAAAATGAAATTTACAAAACATATAAACTTATGAAATGAAAAGTAAAGTCCATTGGACAAATGAAAATTTGAATTGATAAAAATGAAATTTACAAAACATATAAACTTATGAAATGAAAAGTAAAGTCCATTGGACAAATGAAAATTTGAATTGATAGAAATGAAATTTACAAAACATATAAATTTATAAAATGAAAAGTAAAGTCTATTGGACAAATGAAAATTTGAATTGATAGAAATGAAATTTACAAAACATATAAACTTATGAAATGAAAAGTAAAGTCTATTGGACAAATGAAAATTTGAATTGATAGAAATGAAATTTACAAAACATATAAATTTATAAAATGAAAAGTAAAGTCCATTGGACAAATGAAAATTTGAATTGATAGAAATGAAATTTACAAAACATATAAACTTATGAAATGAAAAGTAAAGTCTATTGGACAAATGAAAATTTGAATTGATAGAAATGAAATTTACAAAACATATAAACTTATGAAATGAAAAGTAAAGTCCATTGGACAAATGAAAATTTGAATTAATAGAAATGAAATTTACAAAACATACAAATTTATAAAATGAAAAGTAAAGTTTGAGTTAAAAGTAAAGTCCATGTTTATATTTCCTTAATATCAATTTTTTTACAAATATTGTATGAATCTATGAAGTTAAAAGTAAAGTCCATTGGACTTTACAAAATGAAAATTTGAATTGATAGAAATGAAATTTACAAAACATATAAACTTATGAAATGAAAATTGGAATTGATAAAAATGAAATTTACAAAACATATAAACTTATGAAATGAAAAGTAAAGTCCATTGGACATTGCATTTATACAAATGATAATACAAAAATTTACATTTTCAACGGCGGGCTCAACTATGAGTCTCTAAAGGTAGGTGAATGCATCCTAATCTAAAAAGTGACGCGCTTGAATGGATTAACGAGATTCCCTCTGTCCCCGTTTTTGATAGAAAGTAAAGTCTATTGGACAAATGAAAATTTGAATTGATAGAAATGAAATTTACAAAACATATAAACTTATGAAATGAAAAGTAAAGTCTATTGGACAAATGAAAATTTGAATTGATAGAAATGAAATTTACAAATATTGTATGAATCAATGAAATGAAAAGTAAAGTCCATTGGACTTTACAAAATGAAAATTTGAATTGATAGAAATGAAATTTACAAAACATATAAACTTATGAAATGAAAAGTAAAGTCTATTGGACAAATGAAAATTTGAATTGATAGAAATGAAATTTACAAATATTGTATGAATCAATGAAATGAAAAGTAAAGTCCATTGGACTTTACAAAATGAAAATTTGAATTGATAGAAATGAAATTTACAAAACATATAAACTTATGAAATGAAAAGTAAAGTCTATTGGACAAATGAAAATTTGAATTGATAGAAATGAAATTTACAAAACATATAAACTTATGAAATGAAAAGTAAAGTCCATTGGACAAATGAAAATTTGAATTAATAGAAATGAAATTTACAAAACATACAAATTTATAAAATGAAAAGTAAAGTTTGAGTTAAAAGTAAAGTCCATGTTTATATTTCCTTAATATCAATTTTTTTACAAATATTGTATGAATCTATGAAGTTAAAAGTAAAGTCCATTGGACTTTACAAAATGAAAATTTGAATTGATAGAAATGAAATTTACAAAACATATAAACTTATGAAATGAAAAGTAAAGTCCATTGGACAAATGAAAATTTGAATTGATAGAAATGAAATTTACAAAACATATAAACTTATGAAATGAAAAGTAAAGTCCATTGGACAAATGAAAATTTGAATTGATAGAAATGAAATTTACAAAACATATAAACTTATGAAATGAAAAGTAAAGTCTATTGGACAAATGAAAATTTGAATTGATAGAAATGAAATTTACAAAACATATAAATTTATAAAATGAAAAGTAAAGTCCATTGGACAAATGAAAATTTGAATTGATAGAAATGAAATTTACAAAACATATAAACTTATGAAATGAAAAGTAAAGTCTATTGGACAAATGAAAATTTGAATTGATAGAAATGAAATTTACAAAACATATAAACTTATGAAATGAAAAGTAAAGTCCATTGGACAAATGAAAATTTGAATTAATAGAAATGAAATTTACAAAACATACAAATTTATAAAATGAAAAGTAAAGTTTGAGTTAAAAGTAAAGTCCATGTTTATATTTCCTTAATATCAATTTTTTTACAAATATTGTATGAATCTATGAAGTTAAAAGTAAAGTCCATTGGACTTTACAAAATGAAAATTTGAATTGATAGAAATGAAATTTACAAAACATATAAACTTATGAAATGAAAATTTGAATTGATAAAAATGAAATTTACAAAACATATAAACTTATGAAATGAAAAGTAAAGTCCATTGGACAAATGAAAATTTGAATTGATAGAAATGAAATTTACAAATCATATAAATTTATAAAATGAAAAGTAAAGTCCATTGGACAAATGAAAATTTGAATTGATAGAAATGAAATTTACAAAACATATAAACTTATGAAATGAAAAGTAAAGTCTATTGGACAAATGAAAATTTGAATTGATAGAAATGAAATTTACAAAACATATAAACTTATGAAATGAAAAGTAAAGTCCATTGGACAAATGAAAATTTGAATTGATAGAAATGAAATTTACAAAACATATAAACTTATGAAATGAAAATTTGAATTGATAGAAATGAAATTTACAAAACATATAAATTTATAAAATGAAAAGTAAAGTCCATTGGACATTGCATTTATACAAATGATAATACAAAAATTTAAATTTTCAACGGCGGGCTCAACTATGAGTCTCTAAAGGTAGGTGAATGCATCCTAATGTAAAAAGTGACGCGCTTGAATGGATTAACGAGATTCCCTCTGTCCCCGTTTTTTATTTATTAAAGCCATCAACTACTGTGATATACCTGCGTACGGCAGGAGCTCACATGATTCAATATTAATATATATTTATACAAACGAATAATGTTAAACTAATAATATAATTATGAAATGAATAGCAACATCATCTATACAACAAATAATAAACTTTGCTTCATTTATACACATATTAATATAAAAGTTATGTATAATGAAAATTAATTGCAAGCAATGTTCGTATATTGAACAAGATAATTTAAAGATAGATAGCTTTTTGTTTTATAAAAATAATAACGAAAAGCTGATATTAAGGAAATATAAACATGAAATTGTAAGTAAATATAAATTTTTTAAAAATATATACAATTTTGAGAAAGTTTCAATGTTTTAATATAATAATTTCATATGATAAAATCTAATAATGTAATAATAGCGAAAAACTGATATTAAGGAAATATAAACATAAAATTGTAAGTAAATATAAATTTTTTAAAAATATATACAATTTTGAGAAAGTTTCAATGTTTTCATATAATAATTTCATATGATAAAATCTAATAATGTAATAATAGCGAAAAACTGATATTAAGGAAATATAAACATAAAATTGAATTTTTCTTAAACAAATCTACAATTTTGAGAAAATATAAATTTTTCTTTTTGAAATTATTTCTATAAATTAATATCGTTTATTCGCAAAAAAGAAAATTTGAAAAATTTTATTTTTGAAGTTTTTATCAAAACTTTTTAAACGTATATTTCCCTAATATCACTTTATGCAAATTTCAAATTCTACAATTTTGAGAAAATATAAATTTTTCTTTTTGAAATTATTTCTATAAATTAATATCGTTCATTTGCAAAAAAGAAAATTTGAAAAATTTTATTTTTGAAGTTTTTATCAACATTTTTTAAACGTATATTTCCCTAATATCACTTTATGTAAATTTCAAAAAAAAAAAAATCCACAATTTTGAAAAAATTCAAAATGTTTTTTATTAATATTTTAGATCCTGTTTTTATCGTTCATAATCAAAAAGAAAATTGAAAAAATTCCACTTGGAACCGAAGTTATGAATTTTTCAAATTTTCAAAATCTCAAATTGGCGGGGAAGTTGTACATAAATATCTGTAAGAACTTGCAAATGAGAAACAAGTCAAGTAATATTTCCTTAATTTCAAAAATTGCATATTGAATTTTTTAATGTAATTTGCTTTAAGGAAGATGGGTTTTTGTTTAAATACAAATTCTCCGTCATATTTTATGTAACTAACCGATGGATGGGTTTTGTTCTCGTAATTTGTGGGGTGAGGCTATTTTTATTAATAGCGTATATCTTCACTTTGCGATGCTAATAACAATTCTCCGTCATATTTTATGTTGATGAAAGTAATTTGTCATATGGAAAGAAATAATTTTTCCATTATATGCCAAACGAAAATTTTTAAAAACAAAAGATTTTGGATGTTTTCTTGAAACAATTTAGTATAATAAGTAAGCGCTCGTCTTACGGCTCATGTAATGCAGATACCACATGTATAAGGTGGTTTTGGGCTCAAACGGCAGCATTACATTATGAAAAAAGTATAATTCTTAATTATACATCAAAACACTAACCATATAATAATAAAAAAATTATATTTGGTTAGCAATGATAAAAATAAATAAATGAAATATAAAACTATTTCACACAATATACCGATGTGAAATTGGTTATAGAAAAAAAATTTACGATACAAAGTAGGCCGAGATCCGAATTCGTATTTTTTTTATGATAATATTGTGAGATATTATTCTGGTTGATCCTGCC
>OX031011.1:26867698-26877698 GCA_943735925.1 Pollenia amentaria
TTTTTTTTATATTATAAAAATATATAAAAATTGAGACTAAGACATACGCAACAGAAATTATATTTGTTTTATAAATTAAATTATTGAAGGAATTGATATATGCCAATTTAATTTTTGGTGTATTTTTGATTTCTTTCAATAAAAAAACTTATGAATTGCTATCAAAATGAAACAAAAAATAATATCACTCTAAGCGGTGGATCACTTGGCTCATGGGTCGATGAAGAACGCAGCAAACTGTGCGTCATCGTGTGAACTGCAGGACACATGAACATCGACATTTTGAACGCATATCGCAGTCCATGCTGTAATGTACTTTAATTTTTAATTTAAGTGCTGCTTGGACTACATATGGTTGAGGGTTGTAAGACTATGCTAAATTAAGTTGCTTTTTTTTTATATATATATAATATATATATAAAATAAAGCACATGTTGTGTTAATGGATACAAATTATTATTAATAATTTTAGTATTCATAATGCTAATAGCTAAAGATATAAAAACCTCATAAATATGAATAAAATCAGAGTATTTTTTTATAATTTATAAAGTGTATTCTTTTTTTATTGAGGAAAGTCTAGCATAAAATAAAAAACTTATGAAACTAGAATTGCCTCTTTAATAAAATGAATTGAAAATTGAAAAAAATAAAAGAAATGATTTATAATTCATGGTTTTAAAATATTTTTTTTGTTATTTATAATAATAAATTATATTTTGTGTTATACAACCTCAACTCATATGGGATTACCCCCTGAATTTAAGCATATTAATGAGGGGAGGAAAAGAAACTAACAAGGATTTTCTTAGTAGCGGCGAGCGAAAAGAAAATAGTTCAGCACTAAGTCACTTTGTCTTTATGGCAAATGTGAGATGCAGTGTATGGAATGTCAAATTTCTAGTATGAGAAATTAACGATTTAAGTCCTTCTTAAATGAGGCCATTTACCCATAGAGGGTGCCAGGCCCGTATAACGTTAATGATTACTAGATGGCATTTCCAAAGAGTCGTGTTGCTTGATAGTGCAGCACTAAGTGGGTGGTAAACTCCATCTAAAACTAAATATAACCATGAGACCGATAGTAAACAAGTACCGTGAGGGAAAGTTGAAAAGAACTCTGAATAGAGAGTTAAATAGTACGTGAAACTGCTTAGAGGTTAAGCCCGATGAACTTGAATATCCATTATAGAAAATTCATCATTATGATTTATAATATAAATAATATTATAATAATAGTGTGCATTTTTTCTATATAAAGGACATTGTAATCTATTAACATAAATAAAAGTATTTATCATAAGATCATTTGCATAAGTTTATTCAAATTATTTTGCTTGCAATTTAACATAGAATAAATGCTTATGATTGGATAAAGTGTTGATAGATTTATTATAATATAGTGCTTAAATATATTTATATATTTTATAATAGCATATTAATCAATGATTTTTATGTTTATTATATGCACTTATATGATTAACAATGCGAAAGATTCAGGATACCTTCGGGACCCGTCTTGAAACACGGACCAAGGAGTCTAACATATTTGCAAGTTATTGGGAATAAAAACCTAATAGCGAAATTAACATAACTTATATAATGGGATTAGTTTTTAGCCTATTTATAGTCTATTAATTCAATCCCGGGGCGTTCTATACAGTTATGTATAATAATATTTATATTATTTATACCTCTAACTAGAGCGTACCTTGAGCATATATGCTGTGACCCGAAAGATGGTGAACTATACTTGATCAGGTTGAAGTCAGGGGAAACCCTGATGGAAGACCGAAACAGTTCTGACGTGCAAATCGATTGTCAGAATTGAGTATAGGGGCGAAAGACCAATCGAACCATCTAGTAGCTGGTTCCCTCCGAAGTTTCCCTCAGGATAGCTGGTGCATTTAAAATTTATGTAAAATAATCTTATCTGGTAAAGCGAATGATTAGAGGCCTTAGGGTCGAAACGATCTTAACCTATTCTCAAACTTTAAATGGGTAAGAACCTCACCTTTCTTGGTATGAAGGTAGTGGTTGTGATATAATGTGCCCAGTGGGCCACTTTTGGTAAGCAGAACTGGCGCTGTGGGATGAACCAAACGTAATGTTACGGTGCCCAAATTAACAACTCATGCAGATACCATGAAAGGCGTTGGTTGCTTAAAACAGCAGGACGGTGGACATGGAAGTCGTAATCCGCTAAGGAGTGTGTAACAACTCACCTGCCGAAGCAACTAGCCCTTAAAATGGATGGCGCTTAAGTTGTATACCTATACATTACCGCTAAAGTAGATGGTTTATGTTCAATCTCGGTTGGATAATAAGCTTTGAAACTTTAGTGAGTAGGAGGGTACAATGGTGAGCATAGAAGTGTTTGGCGTAAGCCTGCATGGAGCTGCCATTGGTACAGATCTTGGTGGTAGTAGCAAATAATCGAATGAGACCTTGGAGGACTGAAGTGGAGAAGGGTTTCGTGTGAACAGTGGTTGATCACGAGTTAGTCGGTCCTAAGTTCAAGGCGAAAGCCGAAAATTTTCAAGTTAAAATGAAATAAAATAAAATAATATTAAAAATAATTAAACACTTGAATAATTTTGAACGAAAGGGAATACGGTTCCAATTCCGTAACCTGTTGAGTATCCGTTTGTTATTAAATATGGGCCTTGTGCTCATCCTGGCAACAGGAACGACCATAAAGAAGCCGTCGAGAGGTATCGGAAGAGTTTTCTTTTCTGTTTTATAGTCGTACTACCATGGAAGTCTTTCGAAGAGAGATATGGTAGATGGACTAGAAGAGCATGACATTTACTGTTGTGTCGATATTTTCTCCTCGGACCTTGAAAATTTATGGTGGGGTCACGCAAACTTCTCAACAGGCCGTACCAATATCCGCAGCTGGTCTCCAAGGTGAAGAGTCTCTAGTCGATAGAATAATGTAGGTAAGGGAAGTCGGCAAATTAGATCCGTAACTTCGGGATAAGGATTGGCTCTGAAGATTGAGATAGTCGGGCTTGATTGGGAAGCAATAACATGGTTTATGTACTCGTTCTGGGTAAATAGAGGTTCTCGGATCTTGTTCCCCGGATAGTAGTTACGTAGCCAATTGTGGAACTTTCTTGCTAAAATTTTTAGGGAATTATCGTAAGATAATATTCCTTTTAAATTATAACGACTATCAATTAACAATCAATTCAGAACTGGCACGGACTTGGGGAATCCGACTGTCTAATTAAAACAAAGCATTGTGATGGCCCTAACGGGTGTTGACACAATGTGATTTCTGCCCAGTGCTCTGAATGTCAAAGTGAAGAAATTCAAGTAAGCGCGGGTAAACGGCGGGAGTAACTATGACTCTCTTAAGGTAGCCAAATGCCTCGTCATCTAATTAGTGACGCGCATGAATGGATTAACGAGATTCCCTCTGTCCCTATCTACTTAGTTTACTTGTGCGCTTCAAAGTGTTCGGTCGTGTTTGCGGATGAAAATTGCTTAAAAAGTAAATTTTCTTGTGTTTTTGTGAGTATTTTCTTAAATCGAAAGTAATTCGCGGAATTGTGCGTGTACGGCATAGTTGAATATCGTCGTGTGCGTGTGTTTTTCTACTTGTGCGTAAATTTTCGCAGAATTGTGTAATTGAGTATTTACTTTATTGCTCTCTTGTGTGCGAATTCGTGGAATTAGGAAGCAAAAATAGTGCTTGTGCGCGTTTATTGCCCTTTTAAGGGCAGCTGTGTGTACAAAAAGTGATAGTTGAATATTGTGTTGTGTGTGTTTATTTACTTGTGCGTAAATTTTCGCAGAATTGTGTAATTTTTGTGTGTTTCACTTTATTGCTCTCTTGTGTGAAGATTCGTGGAATTAGATAACAAAAGGTGCTTGTGCGCGTTTATTGCCCTTTAGCGGCAGCTGCATGTGCAAAAGGTGGTGGTTGAATATCGTCTTGTGTGTGTTTTGTCTACTTGTGCGTAAATTTTCGCAGAATTGTGTAATTTGTAAAATTGTGTGTTTTACTTTATTGCTCTCTTGTGCGAGGATTCGTGGAATTGGACAGCAGCTGTAGCGGCGTTGTATGCAGAAAGTGATAGAATCTTGCTTGTGGGTTTTTATTGCTGTGAGTCTTTTATTGCTTTTTCTCTTTATTTTATTTTATATTTGTATATTTTTTGTATATATTTATATTATATTATATTATTGCCTTTTGTTTTGTGTGCGGGAAAATTTTGTTTGTCTGTTTTTCACTGTAAGTGCGTAATTGCCTTGCGGGTGTTCATTTTTGTCTGTCCGTTTATTACTGCAGACAGCTTAACTGTCTTGTGGATTTTTAATTCGTAGTATTTGTGTCTGTTTTTATTGTCTGTCTTGTCTGTTTTTCACTGTAAGTGCTTAACTGCCTTGCAGGTGTTCTTTTCTTGTGTCGTTTATATTGCCACAAGTGGCTTCACTGTCTTGTGGATTTTTAAATTCGTAGTAATTTTGTGTCTGTTTTATTGTCTGTCTGGTTTTAATATTTTTCCGTGAATCACTGTAAGTGCTAATTGCCTTATAGTGATTTTTCTGTCTGTTTATTACTTTGTATGTTTTAAATTTGTCTGTGTTTATATTGGTTTCTGATGGCTTCTATTATAAAACGTAAAGGTGATGGAGTTAAAGTAAAGGGTGTTGTAAAGTCGGCTGTTTTGAAAAGTGATAGGAAAAATGATAGGAAAAGTGATAGGATTTTAGATGAGGTTTCTGATGGTTTGTCTACTAGTGAGTTTGGGGATGATTATTCAAAGCGTCCGAGGGTTATTTCGCCGGTAGAGGTTGTAAGTTATAGAGATTCGTCAGCTATGGATACAGTAGATGATTTAGGTGGTGAGGAAAAGGCTAGAAAGAAGGTATTAAAATTGAAGAGTAAGATAAAGGAGGCAGAAGTTATTGTTGTAGATGATAGTGTGAATAAAGGTGATAGTAAAGTTGTCAGTGGTCCGAAAACTAGTCGTGGAATGAATGTTAGGATGCGTGAAATTACGGTAGAATTGATGGGCTATTTAAAGAAAGCTCGCGTTGATCCGGCGGTTATTTTGGGAGCCCGCAATATAGCGGATAGATATGAGGGATTGATAGTAGATTCATTGTTAATGAATGAGAATTTAAAAGGACAGGTTGATGCGTTAGAAAAGGCTTCTAGTGTTAGGCGGGTTAATAATTCCCAGGTTGTTTCTAGTCCGGTGTTGTCCGCAAAGAAGGTTGTAGCAGTAGAATCTGTTGTTAGTTTGCCTAGTAGTAGTCAGGCGGTTGTAAGTAAGAAAGTAGCTGTTCCAATGGCGGTGCCAAAACCTGTAGAAACGTGGTCGGTTGTAGTTAGGGGAAAAGGTGGTATTACTTCTAAGGAAGTTATGCAGAAAGTTACGGGTGAGGTCGGTCCGACACTAGGCGTGCGTGTTCATGATCTTTTTTTCTCTACGCAATGGAGAAGCGGTTATTAGAACCCCCTCTGTAGCTGAGAGGGAAAAGGTTATGGCTAACACAAAGTTTAGTGAAGTTGGCCTTGAGGTTATAGTAAGGGAAAAATTAGGTCCTAGGGTTGTAGTACAAAAGGTTCCTGCGGTAATTTCAGTAGATGATTTTATGTCTGATTTATATGAGTTAAATTTTAGTGAGTTAATGAGTTTTGATGAATTCAAAAAGGTTGTACGGCTTGTTTCAAGTCCGTGGAAAGATACAGGCGGTGTTGTTAGTGTCATTTTAGAGGGTAGTACTCGGGCTATGCAGCATTTGCTGGCTGTGGACCGGTGCTATATTAAGTGGTTTGCGCTAAGAGTTCGTGAATATACACAAATTCAGGCGTGTTATAGATGTATGGGCTTTGACCATAAGGCTAAAGAATGTAGGGCTAAGCAGGACATTTGTCGCCATTGCGGTCAGGCTGGACACATAGCTTCAAGCTGTGAGTTTAGCATACGTTGTCGTAATTGTGCTTTGAGAGGTCAGCCTGCTGATCACTCAATGGTGTCTAATGAATGCCCGATATACGGGGCTAGACTTGCGCGGTTAAATTCAAGGCATTAAGATGGATAGTACAAATTTAAATTTTAAATTTTTGCAGCTTAATTGCCAGGGATCTTTTGTGGTTATGTGTGAGTTAGGACAGGCTATTCGTAGTATGGGTGCGGCTTTTGTTTTTGTACAAGAGCCGTATTCTACGAATGGCCATATTAGAGGTCTTCCTAGTAGGGGTTTGCGTATTTTTACAGATGTAGGTGTAAAGGCCGCTATTATTGTGGCAGATTCTACTATTGACTGCACTATGGTGAGTTCTTCAGAATTCGGTGTATGTATTTCTGCTGAGGGTTCTTTTGGTAGGATATTTTTGTGTAGTTTGTATTGTAGATTTGGCGGGGAATTAGAACCGTACTTAGGTTATATGGAATCAGTGCTGCTCCTTGCGGGTAGTGTTCCACTGATTTTTGGCCTTGATGCGAATGCCAGTTCTCATATGTGGTATAGTAAGATGCTCAGGAATGCTCCTGCGCATCGGAGCTATGCCCGGGGACTGGTTCTTAGTGAGTGGTTAATTGCTAATGATGTTCATGTTCTAAATGAGCCTAGTGATTATTATACCTTTGATGGTCCATGCGGTGCCAGTGATATTGATATCACTGTGGCAAATAGTGTAGCTAGTTTAGGTTTTTCTTTTAGCTGGTCGATTAGAAACGATTTTGGGGTGAGCGATCATAGCCTTATTGAGGTTATGGTTGGTCATACGCGTCGTGTAATTGAGGATGATGGTCTCAGACGATGGGGTCGTCCTAGTGTTAGTTGGGATAATTATGCTATTTTCTTTAGGGAAATGGTATTAGAAACATCTTTAGCAGATTTTTCAAATCTGTCTATTGATGAACAGGTTGCTAAGGTAGATGAATGGTTAGTTTATGTAAATGATACTATTCTTGGTCGACAGCGTAGGCCTAGGTTTGGTAAAGTAAAGTGGTGGACTAGGCAGCTAACTGCAATGCGTCGTAGAGTCCGTCGTCTCAGGGCTTGGTACCAAAGAGGCAGGCGCACTGGCGCAGAGGACTTGGCTGAGAGAAGAATTGCTTTTAATGCTGAGCTTAAGGTTTATAAGGATGCTATAGTTAGGGTTAAAGAGGCTGAGTGGCGAGATTTTGTTAGGGAAAATAGTGATGATCCCTGGGGAAAAGTTTATAAGATTTGTAGGGGTAAAGGTGGGCGATCTGAGGTTGCTTCACTTAGTGTAGATGGCAGGGTTTTATCGTCGTGGAAGGAATGCATTGATGCTTTGTTGATGCATTTCTTTCCGGGGTCGGTTGATCAAGTGCCACCAGTTTTACTGGCTGGCGCTGATCCTCCACCCTTGGACAGGGATGAAATCATACAAAGTGTTCAGCGTGTTAGGTGTAGAAAGTCTCCTGGTATGGACGGTATGACTGGAGAGATGTGTAAAAGCATCTGGAAGGCCATACCCGAGTACTTGGAGGTTTTATTTGGTAAATGTTTAGCTGAAGGTTATTTTCCTGTAGCTTGGAAAACAGCTCGTGTTGTTGTGCTGCTTAAGTCTCCCGACAAGATTAGGAGTAATCCAGGGTCTTATCGGGGCATCAGTTTGCTCCCAGTGCTTGGAAAAGTACTTGAGAGAATTATGGTGTATCGACTTGGGCAGCTCGAAGATGCGAGTCTTTCTGAGCTTCAGTTTGGTTTTAGGCAGGGTAAAAGTGTTGAGGATGCATTAATGCATGTTCGTAATTGTGTTAGCACTTCTGATTCTAAATATGTTTTAGGCATATTTGTTGATTTTAGGGGTGCTTTCGATAATTTACAATGGGGGGCGATAATAAGTAGGTTAGAGGCGGTTGGCTGTCGCGAGATTGGTATCTGGCGCAGCTATTTTGAAAATAGAAAAGCGTGTGTGGTAGGTGGCAATGGCACTGTTTGTAGGAATGTTGTGAGAGGCTGCCCGCAGGGGTCCATCTGTGGTCCATTTATATGGAATCTCATGATGGACACTTTGTTGAGGTCACTTGCAATTTCTTACAAGTTGTGCGCATATGCTGACGATTTGCTCATTCTTATTGAAGGTCAGGCTCGTTCTGATCTTGAGACTAGGGGTGGGCAGGCCATGAGTATTATAGAGTCTTGGAGTAGAAGGGTAGGTGTTGAGGTTTCACGTGAGAAAACGGTAATTATGCTTCTTAAGGGCAAATTATCGATTGAAAGGCCTCCGGTGATAGTTTGTGGTGGTTTTCATCTCAGATATGTGACTGAGGTTAGATATTTAGGTGTAGTAATGGGTGAGAGAATGAATTTTAAAGTTCATATTTCTCATATTAGGGGAAAATTAGTTACAGTTTCAGGTGTTCTTAGGCGTGTGCTTAGAAGTGATTGGGGCCTCAGCAGACGTGCAGTGCGTACCATATATGAAGGGCTATTTGTTGCTTGTGCAACTTTTGGTGCTCCAGTATGGTACGAAACTGTTATGACTGTTGTGGGTAGAAACAAGATTACAACATGTCAGAGAATCGCTTTACTGGCATCTCTGCCTGTTTGTAGGACTGTTTCTACTGAGGCCTTGCAAGTATTGTTAGGTGTTGTACCTTTAGATTTAGAGGTAATTCGTAGGGCTGTTGCTTTCAAGCTTCGAAGGGGATTACCTCTTTTAAGTACTGATTGGGTTTCTGCTGATGAGGTTGCTGGTTTAGATAGAAAACGTCTTAAAGAGGTTTTAGCTGGCTGCGTTGTTGATAGGTGGCAAAATAGGTGGGAGGTTTCTTCTCATGGTCGTGTGACATATTCGTTTATACGAAATGTTACTTTTGTTAGAGACAATCCTCATTTTAGCTTTGGGCTTGGCCTGGGTTTCTTTTTGACTGGACACGGTTCTTTCAATGCATTTTTGCATGGTAGGGGCTTGTCCAGGTCGTCCAGGTGTTTGTGTGGAGCTGATTCTGAGGATTGGCTACATATTTTAACAGTTTGTCCTCTTTTCAATGAGGATAGGGACTTAGGTGGTATGGGAATAGTACGTATTGGTGATACGTATGATTTTAGTGGTGTTTTAGCCAACCCTCGCACCCTGCAATTGCTTGGTGATTTTACGAGGTTGGTATTAAATAGGAGGAGGGTAGATGAGCCTTAGGCCTTAGGTTTTTATGGTGGTGTCATTATATGTTGCTTTTCTGTAGGTTGGTTTTGTGCATAACATGGGTTTTTTTATCAACTGGACATGTTACTGTTATACTTTTGTATGGCGGTAGCTTGTTTTAGTTGTCCATGTTATTGTATGGGGCTAATATTGTAGTTGAGTGCATATTTTGACTGGTTTAGTGGCTATAGGCCTAGGTTGTTTGGTGGTTTTCATGATATGTTTTTATTTGTGCTTTAGTTTTTGTGCTTAACTTAGGTTTTAATCGACTAGACATGATTCTTGCTGTGTATTTTGCATGGCGGAAGATTGTTTGAGTCGTCTAGGTTTTTGTGCGGAATTAATAGTGCAGATGAATGCATATTTTGAAAGATTGTTTTTCTAAGGGGGTGGTTGTGATGGTATAATATGTTGTTTCATCAACATTACTCGAAGCTAGGCTTCGTTGGCATGTTGATGCCTTAGCGTCCACTTTAGTGGAACGGCCACCAGTCCGGAACTGTTTGGAGTTCAACTGGTAGTAGTCTTTTGATTACGAAGCTGACCGGAGTCTTTATCTGGTACCACGGGAACCAGGACGCCCCTGGGACTACGGTCCCAGCCTGGTTAATGGTGAGGCCCCTTCGGGGGAGTAACGTGGTGGCTGTGGTTTATGCCCATATCGCGGGTATGAGCAATTTATTGCTCGGTGTGGAGTTGCACTGCAACCATTTTGCTGTTATTCAAAGAACAGTAGGAGTTTTAGATAGGCTCCGCACCTCTACCAGGGTGGAAGCCAGTGTCCAAATACACTGCCTTTAAAATGGTACCTTTACTCCAATGGTCACGGCTTTGTGACGGGAGGTTTAAAGGGAT
>OX031011.1:26880198-26885198 GCA_943735925.1 Pollenia amentaria
ATGAAATGAAAAGTAAAGTCCATTGGACAAATGAAAATTTGAATTGATAGAAATGAAATTTACAAAACATATAAACTTATGAAATGAAAATTTGAATTGATAAAAATGAAATTTACAAAACATATAAACTTATGAAATGAAAAGTAAAGTCCATTGGACAAATGAAAATTTGAATTGATAAAAATGAAATTTACAAAACATATAAACTTATGAAATGAAAAGTAAAGTCCATTGGACAAATGAAAATTTGAATTGATAGAAATGAAATTTACAAAACATATAAATTTATAAAATGAAAAGTAAAGTCTATTGGACAAATGAAAATTTGAATTGATAGAAATGAAATTTACAAAACATATAAACTTATGAAATGAAAAGTAAAGTCTATTGGACAAATGAAAATTTGAATTGATAGAAATGAAATTTACAAAACATATAAATTTATAAAATGAAAAGTAAAGTCCATTGGACAAATGAAAATTTGAATTGATAGAAATGAAATTTACAAAACATATAAACTTATGAAATGAAAAGTAAAGTCTATTGGACAAATGATAATTTGAATTGATAGAAATGAAATTTACAAAACATATAAACTTATGAAATGAAAAGTAAAGTCCATTGGACAAATGAAAATTTGAATTAATAGAAATGAAATTTACAAAACATACAAATTTATAAAATGAAAAGTAAAGTTTGAGTTAAAAGTAAAGTCCATGTTTATATTTCCTTAATATCAATTTTTTTACAAATATTGTATGAATCTATGAAGTTAAAAGTAAAGTCCATTGGACTTTACAAAATGAAAATTTGAATTGATAGAAATGAAATTTACAAAACATATAAACTTATGAAATGAAAAGTAAAGTCCATTGGACAAATGAAAATTTGAATTGATAGAAATGAAATTTACAAATCATATAAATTTATAAAATGAAAAGTAAAGTCCATTGGACATTGCATTTATACAAATGATAATACAAAAATTTAAATTTTCAACGGCGGGCTCAACTATGAGTCTCTAAAGGTAGGTGAATGCATCCTAATCTAAAAAGTGACGCGCTTGAATGGATTAACGAGATTCCCTCTGTCCCCGTTTTTGATAGAAAGTAAAGTCTATTGGACAAATGAAAATTTGAATTGATAGAAATGAAATTTACAAAACATATAAACTTATGAAATGAAAAGTAAAGTCTATTGGACAAATGAAAATTTGAATTGATAGAAATGAAATTTACAAAACATATAAATTTATAAAATGAAAAGTAAAGTCCATTGGACATTGCATTTATACAAATGATAATACAAAAATTTAAATTTTCAACGGCGGGCTCAACTATGAGTCTCTAAAGGTAGGTGAATGCATCCTAATCTAAAAAGTGACGCGCTTGAATGGATTAACGAGATTCCCACTGTCCCCGTTTTTGATAGACAAATGAAAATTTGAATTAATAGAAATGAAATTTACAAAACATACAAATTTATAAAATGAAAAGTAAAGTTTGAGTTAAAAGTAAAGTCCATGTTTATATTTCCTTAATATCAATTTTTTTACAAATATTGTATGAATCTATGAAGTTAAAATTAAAGTCCATTGGACTTTACAAAATGAAAATTTGAATTGATAGAAATGAAATTTACAAAACATATAAACTTATGAAATGAAAAGTAAAGTCCATTGGACAAATGAAAATTTGAATTGATACAAATGAAATTTACAAAACATATAAACTTATGAAATGAAAAGTAAAGTCCATTGGACAAATGAAAATTTGAATTAATAGAAATGAAATTTACAAAACATACAAATTTATAAAATGAAAAGTAAAGTTTGAGTTAAAAGTAAAGTCCATGTTTATATTTCCTTAATATCAATTTTTTTACAAATATTGTATGAATCTATGAAGTTAAAAGTAAAGTCCATTGGACTTTACAAAATGAAAATTTGAATTGATAGAAATGAAATTTACAAAACATATAAACTTATGAAATGAAAAGTAAAGTCCATTGGACAAATGAAAATTTGAATTGATAGAAATGAAATTTACAAATCATATAAATTTATAAAATGAAAAGTAAAGTCCATTGGACATTGCATTTATACAAATGATAATACAAAAATTTAAATTTTCAACGGCGGGCTCAACTATGAGTCTCTAAAGGTAGGTGAATGCATCCTAATCTAAAAAGTGACGCGCTTGAATGGATTAACGAGATTCCCTCTGTCCCCGTTTTTGATAGAAAGTAAAGTCTATTGGACAAATGAAAATTTGAATTGATAGAAATGAAATTTACAAAACATATAAACTTATGAAATGAAAAGTAAAGTCTATTGGACAAATGAAAATTTGAATTGATAGAAATGAAATTTACAAAACATATAAACTTATGAAATGAAAAGTAAAGTCTATTGGACAAATGAAAATTTGAATTGATAGAAATGAAATTTACAAAACATATAAATTTATAAAATGAAAAGTAAAGTCCATTGGACATTGCATTTATACAAATGATAATACAAAAATTTAAATTTTCAACGGCGGGCTCAACTATGAGTCTCTAAAGGTAGGTGAATGCATCCTAATCTAAAAAGTGACGCGCTTGAATGGATTAACGAGATTCCCTCTGTCCCCGTTTTTGATAGAAAGTAAAGTCTATTGGACAAATGAAAATTTGAATTGATAGAAATGAAATTTACAAAACATATAAACTTATGAAATGAAAAGTAAAGTCCATTGGACAAATGAAAATTTGAATTAATAGAAATGAAATTTACAAAACATACAAATTTATAAAATGAAAAGTAAAGTTTGAGTTAAAAGTAAAGTCCATGTTTATATTTCCTTAATATCAATTTTTTTACAAATATTGTATGAATCTATGAAGTTAAAATTAAAGTCCATTGGACTTTACAAAATGAAAATTTGAATTGATAGAAATGAAATTTACAAAACATATAAACTTATGAAATGAAAAGTAAAGTCCATTGGACAAATGAAAATTTGAATTGATAGAAATGAAATTTACAAAACATATAAACTTATGAAATGAAAAGTAAAGTCCATTGGACAAATGAAAATTTGAATTGATAGAAATGAAATTTACAAAACATATAAACTTATGAAATGAAAAGTAAAGTCTATTGGACAAATGAAAATTTGAATTGATAGAAATGAAATTTACAAAACATATAAACTTATGAAATGAAAAGTAAAGTCTATTGGACAAATGAAAATTTGAATTGATAGAAATGAAATTTACAAAACATATAAATTTATAAAATGAAAAGTAAAGTCCATTGGACATTGCATTTATACAAATGATAATACAAAAATTTAAATTTTCAACGGCGGGCTCAACTATGAGTCTCTAAAGGTAGGTGAATGCATCCTAATGTAAAAAGTGACGCGCTTGAATGGATTAACGAGATTCCCTCTGTCCCCGTTTTTGATAGAAAGTAAAGTCTATTGGACAAATGAAAATTTGAATTGATAGAAATGAAATTTACAAAACATATAAACTTATGAAATGAAAAGTAAAGTCTATTGGACAAATGAAAATTTGAATTGATAGAAATGAAATTTACAAAACATATAAACTTATGAAATGAAAAGTAAAGTCCATTGGACAAATGAAAATTTGAATTGATAGAAATGAAATTTACAAAACATATAAACTTATGAAATGAAAATTTGAATTGATAGAAATGAAATTTACAAAACATATAAATTTATAAAATGAAAAGTAAAGTCCATTGGACATTGCATTTATACAAATGATAATACAAAAATTTAAATTTTCAACGGCGGGCTCAACTATGAGTCTCTAAAGGTAGGTGAATGCATCCTAATCTAAAAAGTGACGCGCTTGAATGGATTAACGAGATTCCCACTGTCCCCGTTTTTGATAGAAAGTAAAGTCTATTGGACAAATGAAAATTTGAATTGATAGAAATGAAATTTACAAAACATATAAACTTATGAAATGAAAAGTAAAGTCTATTGGACAAATGAAAATTTGAATTGATAGAAATGAAATTTACAAAACATATAAACTTATGAAATGAAAAGTAAAGTCCATTGGACAAATGAAAATTTGAATTGATAGAAATGAAATTTACAAAACATATAAACTTATGAAATGAAAATTTGAATTGATAGAAATGAAATTTACAAAACATATAAATTTATAAAATGAAAAGTAAAGTCCATTGGACATTGCATTTATACAAATGATAATACAAAAATTTAAATTTTCAACGGCGGGCTCAACTATGAGTCTCTAAAGGTAGGTGAATGCATCCTAATGTAAAAAGTGACGCGCTTGAATGGATTAACGAGATTCCCTCTGTCCCCGTTTTTGATAGAAAGTAAAGTCTATTGGACAAATGAAAATTTGAATTGATAGAAATGAAATTTACAAAACATATAAACTTATGAAATGAAAAGTAAAGTCTATTGGACAAATGAAAATTTGAATTGATAGAAATGAAATTTACAAAACATATAAACTTATGAAATGAAAAGTAAAGTCCATTGGACAAATGAAAATTTGAATTGATAGAAATGAAATTTACAAAACATATAAACTTATGAAATGAAAATTTGAATTGATAGAAATGAAATTTACAAAACATATAAATTTATAAAATGAAAAGTAAAGTCCATTGGACATTGCATTTATACAAATGATAATACAAAAATTTAAATTTTCAACGGCGGGCTCAACTATGAGTCTCTAAAGGTAGGTGAATGCATCCTAATGTAAAAAGTGACGCGCTTGAATGGATTAACGAGATTCCCTCTGTCCCCGTTTTTTATTTATTAAAGCCATCAACTACTGTGATATACCTGCGTACGGCAGGAGCTCACATGATTCAATATTAATATATATTTATACAAACGAATAATGTTAAACTAATAATATAATTATGAAATGAATAGCAACATCATCTATACAACAAATAATAAACTTTGCTTCATTTATACACATATTAATAT
>OX031011.1:26890198-26892698 GCA_943735925.1 Pollenia amentaria
GGAATGTCAAATTTCTAGTATGAGAAATTAACGATTTAAGTCCTTCTTAAATGAGGCCATTTACCCATAGAGGGTGCCAGGCCCGTATAACGTTAATGATTACTAGATGGCATTTCCAAAGAGTCGTGTTGCTTGATAGTGCAGCACTAAGTGGGTGGTAAACTCCATCTAAAACTAAATATAACCATGAGACCGATAGTAAACAAGTACCGTGAGGGAAAGTTGAAAAGAACTCTGAATAGAGAGTTAAATAGTACGTGAAACTGCTTAGAGGTTAAGCCCGATGAACTTGAATATCCATTATGGAAAATTCATCATTATGATTGTGATATTATTAAATATTATGATAATGGTGTGCATTTTTTCCATATAAGGACATTGTAATCTATTAACATAAATAAAAGTATTTATCATAAGATCATTTGCATAAGTTTATTCAAATTATTTTGCTTGCAATTTAACATAGAATAAATGCTTATGATTGGATAAAGTGTTGATAGATTTATTATAATATAGTGCTTAAATATATTTATATATTTTATAATAGCATATTAATCAATGATTTTTATGTTTATTATATGCACTTATATGATTAACAATGCGAAAGATTCAGGATACCTTCGGGACCCGTCTTGAAACACGGACCAAGGAGTCTAACATATTTGCAAGTTATTGGGAATAAAAACCTAATAGCGAAATTAACATAACTTATATAATGGGATTAGTTTTTAGCCTATTTATAGTCTATTAATTCAATCCCGGGGCGTTCTATACAGTTATGTATAATAATATTTATATTATTTATACCTCTAACTAGAGCGTACCTTGAGCATATATGCTGTGACCCGAAAGATGGTGAACTATACTTGATCAGGTTGAAGTCAGGGGAAACCCTGATGGAAGACCGAAACAGTTCTGACGTGCAAATCGATTGTCAGAATTGAGTATAGGGGCGAAAGACCAATCGAACCATCTAGTAGCTGGTTCCCTCCGAAGTTTCCCTCAGGATAGCTGGTGCATTTAAAATTTATGTAAAATAATCTTATCTGGTAAAGCGAATGATTAGAGGCCTTAGGGTCGAAACGATCTTAACCTATTCTCAAACTTTAAATGGGTAAGAACCTCACCTTTCTTGGTATGAAGGTAGTGGTTGTGATATAATGTGCCCAGTGGGCCACTTTTGGTAAGCAGAACTGGCGCTGTGGGATGAACCAAACGTAATGTTACGGTGCCCAAATTAACAACTCATGCAGATACCATGAAAGGCGTTGGTTGCTTAAAACAGCAGGACGGTGGACATGGAAGTCGTAATCCGCTAAGGAGTGTGTAACAACTCACCTGCCGAAGCAACTAGCCCTTAAAATGGATGGCGCTTAAGTTGTATACCTATACATTACCGCTAAAGTAGATGGTTTATGTTCAATCTCGGTTGGATAATAAGCTTTGAAACTTTAGTGAGTAGGAGGGTACAATGGTGAGCATAGAAGTGTTTGGCGTAAGCCTGCATGGAGCTGCCATTGGTACAGATCTTGGTGGTAGTAGCAAATAATCGAATGAGACCTTGGAGGACTGAAGTGGAGAAGGGTTTCGTGTGAACAGTGGTTGATCACGAGTTAGTCGGTCCTAAGTTCAAGGCGAAAGCCGAAAATTTTCAAGTTAAAATGAAATAAAATAAAATAATATTAAAAATAATTAAACACTTGAATAATTTTGAACGAAAGGGAATACGGTTCCAATTCCGTAACCTGTTGAGTATCCGTTTGTTATTAAATATGGGCCTTGTGCTCATCCTGGCAACAGGAACGACCATAAAGAAGCCGTCGAGAGGTATCGGAAGAGTTTTCTTTTCTGTTTTATAGTCGTACTACCATGGAAGTCTTTCGAAGAGAGATATGGTAGATGGACTAGAAGAGCATGACATTTACTGTTGTGTCGATATTTTCTCCTCGGACCTTGAAAATTTATGGTGGGGTCACGCAAACTTCTCAACAGGCCGTACCAATATCCGCAGCTGGTCTCCAAGGTGAAGAGTCTCTAGTCGATAGAATAATGTAGGTAAGGGAAGTCGGCAAATTAGATCCGTAACTTCGGGATAAGGATTGGCTCTGAAGATTGAGATAGTCGGGCTTGATTGGGAAGCAATAACATGGTTTATGTACTCGTTCTGGGTAAATAGAGGTTCTCGGATCTTGTTCCCCGGATAGTAGTTACGTAGCCAATTGTGGAACTTTCTTGCTAAAATTTTTAGGGAATTATCGTAAGATAATATTCCTTTTAAATTATAACGACTATCAATTAACAATCAATTCAGAACTGGCACGGACTTGGGGAATCCGACTGTCTAATTAAAACAAAGCATTGTGATGGCCCTAACGGGTGTTGACACAATGTGATTTCTGCCCAGTGCTCTGAATGTCAAAGTGAAGAAATTCAAGTAAGCGCGGGTAAACGGCGGGAGTAACTATGACTCTCTTAAGGTAGCCAAATGCCTCGTCATCTA
>OX031011.1:26895198-26955198 GCA_943735925.1 Pollenia amentaria
CACTTAAACCATTTAAAGTTTGCCTTTTAGGTAAACGACAATGGATTTGTGATGCCAATGTTATCTGTTAACATAGCAAGTGCAGGAGGATATTATCACCTGTACGCCGCGCTAGTTACTTATAAAAACATTATTTAATACAATGACAAAGCCTAGAATCAATTGTAAACGACTTTTGTAACGGGCAAGGTGTTGTAAGTGGTAGAGCAGCTGCCATACTGCGATCCACTGAAGCTCATCCTTAGCTTGACGATTCGAAAATACTTTATTTAACACAATTAAAAAGAAAGAAGTAACATAGAATATTTTTTTATGTTACTTTTTAATAAAGCAAAGTTTATATAAATAATTTATAAAATTAAAAATGAAAATTACAAAACTTATATAAATTTATCAAAGTTAAAAGTAAAGTTTGAACTTTGCTTTATTTAAATACAAATGAATAATAAAAAATACTTTTTATGATAATGAAACTAAAGTTCATATTTTGAACTTTAATGAATAAATGGAATTGAAAATTACAAAACTTATATAAAAATATAAAATGAAAAGTAAAGTCCATATTATGGACTTTGAGTATATACAAATGAACATTTGAATTAATAGAAATTAAATTTACAAAACATATAAATTTATAAAATGAAAAGTAAAGTTTGAGTTAAAAGTAAAGTCCATTGGACTTTACAAAATGAAAATTTGAAGTGATAGAAATGAAATTTACAAAACATATAAATTTATAAAATGAAAAGTAAAGTCCATTGGACAAATGAAAATTTGAATTAATAAAAATGAAATTTACAAAACATATAAACTTATGAAATGAAAAGTAAAGTCCATTGGACAAATGAAAATTTGAATTGATAGAAATGAAATTTACAAAACATATAAACTTATGAAATGAAAATTTGAATTGATAAAAATGAAATTTACAAAACATATAAACTTATGAAATGAAAAGTAAAGTCCATTGGACAAATGAAAATTTGAATTGATAAAAATGAAATTTACAAAACATATAAACTTATGAAATGAAAAGTAAAGTCCATTGGACAAATGAAAATTTGAATTGATAGAAATGAAATTTACAAAACATATAAATTTATAAAATGAAAAGTAAAGTCTATTGGACAAATGAAAATTTGAATTGATAGAAATGAAATTTACAAAACATATAAACTTATGAAATGAAAAGTAAAGTCTATTGGACAAATGAAAATTTGAATTGATAGAAATGAAATTTACAAAACATATAAATTTATAAAATGAAAAGTAAAGTCCATTGGACAAATGAAAATTTGAATTGATAGAAATGAAATTTACAAAACATATAAACTTATGAAATGAAAAGTAAAGTCTATTGGACAAATGAAAATTTGAATTGATAGAAATGAAATTTACAAAACATATAAACTTATGAAATGAAAAGTAAAGTCCATTGGACAAATGAAAATTTGAATTGATAGAAATGAAATTAACAAAACATATAAACTTATGAAATGAAAATTTGAATTGATAAAAATGAAATTTACAAAACATATAAACTTATGAAATGAAAAGTAAAGTCCATTGGACAAATGAAAATTTGAATTGATAAAAATGAAATTTACAAAACATATAAACTTATGAAATGAAAAGTAAAGTCCATTGGACAAATGAAAATTTGAATTGATAGAAATGAAATTTACAAAACATATAAATTTATAAAATGAAAAGTAAAGTCTATTGGACAAATGAAAATTTGAATTGATAGAAATGAAATTTACAAAACATATAAACTTATGAAATGAAAAGTAAAGTCTATTGGACAAATGAAAATTTGAATTGATAGAAATGAAATTTACAAAACATATAAATTTATAAAATGAAAAGTAAAGTCCATTGGACAAATGAAAATTTGAATTGATAGAAATGAAATTTACAAAACATATAAACTTATGAAATGAAAAGTAAAGTCTATTGGACAAATGAAAATTTGAATTGATAGAAATGAAATTTACAAAACATATAAACTTATGAAATGAAAAGTAAAGTCCATTGGACAAATGAAAATTTGAATTAATAGAAATGAAATTTACAAAACATACAAATTTATAAAATGAAAAGTAAAGTTTGAGTTAAAAGTAAAGTCCATGTTTATATTTCCTTAATATCAATTTTTTTACAAATATTGTATGAATCTATGAAGTTAAAAGTAAAGTCCATTGGACTTTACAAAATGAAAATTTGAATTGATAGAAATGAAATTTACAAAACATATAAACTTATGAAATGAAAATTTGAATTGATAAAAATGAAATTTACAAAACATATAAACTTATGAAATGAAAAGTAAAGTCCATTGGACATTGCATTTATACAAATGATAATACAAAAATTTACATTTTCAACGGCGGGCTCAACTATGAGTCTCTAAAGGTAGGTGAATGCATCCTAATCTAAAAAGTGACGCGCTTGAATGGATTAACGAGATTCCCTCTGTCCCCGTTTTTGATAGAAAGTAAAGTCTATTGGACAAATGAAAATTTGAATTGATAGAAATGAAATTTACAAAACATATAAACTTATGAAATGAAAAGTAAAGTCTATTGGACAAATGAAAATTTGAATTGATAGAAATGAAATTTACAAATATTGTATGAATCAATGAAATGAAAAGTAAAGTCCATTGGACTTTACAAAATGAAAATTTGAATTGATAGAAATGAAATTTACAAAACATATAAACTTATGAAATGAAAAGTAAAGTCTATTGGACAAATGAAAATTTGAATTGATAGAAATGAAATTTACAAAACATATAAACTTATGAAATGAAAAGTAAAGTCCATTGGACAAATGAAAATTTGAATTAATAGAAATGAAATTTACAAAACATACAAATTTATAAAATGAAAAGTAAAGTTTGAGTTAAAAGTAAAGTCCATGTTTATATTTCCTTAATATCAATTTTTTTACAAATATTGTATGAATCTATGAAGTTAAAATTAAAGTCCATTGGACTTTACAAAATGAAAATTTGAATTGATAGAAATGAAATTTACAAAACATATAAACTTATGAAATGAAAAGTAAAGTCCATTGGACAAATGAAAATTTGAATTGATAGAAATGAAATTTACAAAACATATAAACTTATGAAATGAAAAGTAAAGTCCATTGGACAAATGAAAATTTGAATTAATAGAAATGAAATTTACAAAACATACAAATTTATAAAATGAAAAGTAAAGTTTGAGTTAAAAGTAAAGTCCATGTTTATATTTCCTTAATATCAATTTTTTTACAAATATTGTATGAATCTATGAAGTTAAAAGTAAAGTCCATTGGACTTTACAAAATGAAAATTTGAATTGATAGAAATGAAATTTACAAAACATATAAACTTATGAAATGAAAAGTAAAGTCCATTGGACAAATGAAAATTTGAATTGATAGAAATGAAATTTACAAATCATATAAATTTATAAAATGAAAAGTAAAGTCCATTGGACATTGCATTTATACAAATGATAATACAAAAATTTAAATTTTCAACGGCGGGCTCAACTATGAGTCTCTAAAGGTAGGTGAATGCATCCTAATCTAAAAAGTGACGCGCTTGAATGGATTAACGAGATTCCCTCTGTCCCCGTTTTTGATAGAAAGTAAAGTCTATTGGACAAATGAAAATTTGAATTGATAGAAATGAAATTTACAAAACATATAAACTTATGAAATGAAAAGTAAAGTCTATTGGACAAATGAAAATTTGAATTGATAGAAATGAAATTTACAAAACATATAAACTTATGAAATGAAAAGTAAAGTCTATTGGACAAATGAAAATTTGAATTGATAGAAATGAAATTTACAAAACATATAAATTTATAAAATGAAAAGTAAAGTCCATTGGACATTGCATTTATACAAATGATAATACAAAAATTTAAATTTTCAACGGCGGGCTCAACTATGAGTCTCTAAAGGTAGGTGAATGCATCCTAATCTAAAAAGTGACGCGCTTGAATGGATTAACGAGATTCCCTCTGTCCCCGTTTTTGATAGAAAGTAAAGTCTATTGGACAAATGAAAATTTGAATTGATAGAAATGAAATTTACAAAACATATAAACTTATGAAATGAAAAGTAAAGTCCATTGGACAAATGAAAATTTGAATTAATAGAAATGAAATTTACAAAACATACAAATTTATAAAATGAAAAGTAAAGTTTGAGTTAAAAGTAAAGTCCATGTTTATATTTCCTTAATATCAATTTTTTTACAAATATTGTATGAATCTATGAAGTTAAAATTAAAGTCCATTGGACTTTACAAAATGAAAATTTGAATTGATAGAAATGAAATTTACAAAACATATAAACTTATGAAATGAAAAGTAAAGTCCATTGGACAAATGAAAATTTGAATTAATAGAAATGAAATTTACAAAACATACAAATTTATAAAATGAAAAGTAAAGTTTGAGTTAAAAGTAAAGTCCATGTTTATATTTCCTTAATATCAATTTTTTTACAAATATTGTATGAATCTATGAAGTTAAAATTAAAGTCCATTGGACTTTACAAAATGAAAATTTGAATTGATAGAAATGAAATTTACAAAACATATAAACTTATGAAATGAAAAGTAAAGTCCATTGGACAAATGAAAATTTGAATTGATAGAAATGAAATTTACAAAACATATAAACTTATGAAATGAAAAGTAAAGTCCATTGGACAAATGAAAATTTGAATTGATAGAAATGAAATTTACAAAACATATAAACTTATGAAATGAAAAGTAAAGTCTATTGGACAAATGAAAATTTGAATTGATAGAAATGAAATTTACAAAACATATAAACTTATGAAATGAAAAGTAAAGTCTATTGGACAAATGAAAATTTGAATTAATAGAAATGAAATTTACAAAACATATAAATTTATAAAATGAAAAGTAAAGTCCATTGGACATTGCATTTATACAAATGATAATACAAAAATTTAAATTTTCAACGGCGGGCTCAACTATGAGTCTCTAAAGGTAGGTGAATGCATCCTAATCTAAAAAGTGACGCGCTTGAATGGATTAACGAGATTCCCACTGTCCCCGTTTTTGATAGAAAGTAAAGTCTATTGGACAAATGAAAATTTGAATTGATAGAAATGAAATTTACAAAACATATAAACTTATGAAATGAAAAGTAAAGTCTATTGGACAAATGAAAATTTGAATTGATAGAAATGAAATTTACAAAACATATAAACTTATGAAATGAAAAGTAAAGTCCATTGGACAAATGAAAATTTGAATTGATAGAAATGAAATTTACAAAACATATAAACTTATGAAATGAAAATTTGAATTGATAGAAATGAAATTTACAAAACATATAAATTTATAAAATGAAAAGTAAAGTCCATTGGACATTGCATTTATACAAATGATAATACAAAAATTTAAATTTTCAACGGCGGGCTCAACTATGAGTCTCTAAAGGTAGGTGAATGCATCCTAATGTAAAAAGTGACGCGCTTGAATGGATTAACGAGATTCCCTCTGTCCCCGTTTTTTATTTATTAAAGCCATCAACTACTGTGATATACCTGCGTACGGCAGGAGCTCACATGATTCAATATTAATATATATTTATACAAACGAATAATGTTAAACTAATAATATAATTATGAAATGAATAGCAACATCATCTATACAACAAATAATAAACTTTGCTTCATTTATACACATATTAATATAAAAGTTATGTATAATGAAAATTAATTGCAAGCAAAGTTCGTATATTGAACAAGATAATTTAAAGATAGATAGCTTTTTGTTTTATAAAAATAATAACGAAAAGCTGATATTAAGGAAATATAAACATGAAATTGTAAGTAAATATAAATTTTTTAAAAATATATACAATTTTGAGAAAGTTTCAATGTTGTAATATAATAATTTCATATGATAAAATCTAATAATGTAATAATAGCGAAAAACTGATATTAAGGAAATATAAACATAAAATTGTAAGTAAATATAAATTTTTTAAAAATATATACAATTTTGAGAAAGTTTCAATGTTTTCATATAATAATTTCATATGATAAAATCTAATAATGTAATAATAGCGAAAAACTGATATTAAGGAAATATAAACATAAAATTGAATTTTTCTTAAACAAATCTACAATTTTGAGAAAATATAAATTTTTCTTTTTGAAATTATTTCTATAAATTAATATCGTTTATTCGCAAAAAAGAAAATTTGAAAAATTTTATTTTTGAAGTTTTTATCAAAACTTTTTAAACGTATATTTCCCTAATATCACTTTATGCAAATTTCAAATTCTACAATTTTGAGAAAATATAAATTTTTCTTTTTGAAATTATTTCTATAAATTAATATCGTTCATTTGCAAAAAAGAAAATTTGAAAAATTTTATTTTTGAAGTTTTTATCAACATTTTTTAAACGTATATTTCCCTAATATCACTTTATGTAAATTTCAAAAAAAAAAAAATCCACAATTTTGAAAAAATTCAAAATGTTTTTTATTAATATTTTAGATCCTGTTTTTATCGTTCATAATCAAAAAGAAAATTGAAAAAATTCCACTTGGAACCGAAGTTATGAATTTTTCAAATTTTCAAAATCTCAAATTGGCGGGGAAGTTGTACATAAATATCTGTAAGAACTTGCAAATGAGAAACAAGTCAAGTAATATTTCCTTAATTTCAAAAATTGCATATTGAATTTTTTAATGTAATTTGCTTTAAGGAAGATGGGTTTTTGTTTAAATACAAATTCTCCGTCATATTTTATGTAACTAACCGATGGATGGGTTTTGTTCTCGTAATTTGTGGGGTGAGGCTATTTTTATTAATAGCGTATATCTTCACTTTGCGATGCTAATAACAATTCTCCGTCATATTTTATGTTGATGAAAGTAATTTGTCATATGGAAAGAAATAATTTTTCCATTATATGCCAAACGAAAATTTTTAAAAACAAAAGATTTTGGATGTTTTCTTGAAACAATTTAGTATAATAAGTAAGCGCTCGTCTTACGGCTCATGTAATGCAGATACCACATGTATAAGGTGGTTTTGGGCTCAAACGGCAGCATTACATTATGAAAAAAGTATAATTCTTAATTATACATCAAAACACTAACCATATAATAATAAAAAAATTATATTTGGTTAGCAATGATAAAAATAAATAAATGAAATATAAAACTATTTCACACAATATACCGATGTGAAATTGGTTATAGAAAAAAAATTTACGATACAAAGTAGGCCGAGATCCGAATTCGTATTTTTTTTATGATAATATTGTGAGATATTATTCTGGTTGATCCTGCCAGTAGTTATATGCTTGTCTCAAAGATTAAGCCATGCATGTCTAAGTACAAACGAAATTAAAAGTGAAACCGCAAAAGGCTCATTATATCAGTTATGGTTCCTTAGATTGTTAACAGTTACTTGGATAACTGTGGTAATTCTAGAGCTAATACATGCAATATAAACACGGACCTTTGGGACGTGTGCTTTTATTAGGCTAAAACCAAGCGATCGCAAGATCGTTATTATGGTTGAACTCTAGATAACTTGCAGATCGTACGGTCTTGTACCGACGACAGATCTTTCAAATGTCTGCCCTATCAACTTTTGATGGTAGTATTTAGGACTACCATGGTTGCAACGGGTAACGGGGAATCAGGGTTCGATTCCGGAGAGGGAGCCTGAGAAACGGCTACCACATCTAAGGAAGGCAGCAGGCGCGTAAATTACCCACTCCCAGCTCGGGGAGGTAGTGACGAAAAATAACAATACAGGACTCATATTAGAGGCCCTGTAATTGGAATGAGTACACTTTAAATCCCTTAACAAGGACCTATTGGAGGGCAAGTCTGGTGCCAGCAGCCGCGGTAACTCCAGCTCCAATAGCGTATATTAAAGTTGTTGCGGTTAAAACGTTCGTAGTTGAACTTGTGCTTCATACGGGTAGTACGACTATAATTGTAGTTTGTACTGTACCTTATGTATGTAAGCGTATTACCGGTGGAGTTCTTATATGTATTTAATATTTATATTTATACATATTCCTCCTATTTAAACCTGCTTCAGTGCTCTTCATCGAGTGTTGTTGTGGGCCGGTACAATTACTTTGAACAAATTAGAGTGCTTAAAGCAGGCTCCAAATGCCTGAATATTTTGTGCATGGAATAATGAAATAAGACCTCTGTTCTACTTTCATTGGTTTTTAGATCAAGAGGTAATGATTAATAGAAGCAGTTTGGGGGCATTAGTATTACGACGCGAGAGGTGAAATTCTTGGACCGTCGTAAGACTAACTTAAGCGAAAGCATTTGCCAAAGATGTTTTCATTAATCAAGAACGAAAGTTAGAGGTTCGAAGGCGATCAGATACCGCCCTAGTTCTAACCATAAACGATGCCAGCTAGCAATTGGGTGTAGCTACTATCATGGCTCTCTCAGTCGCTTCCCGGGAAACCAAAGCTTTTGGGCTCCGGGGGAAGTATGGTTGCAAAGCTGAAACTTAAAGGAATTGACGGAAGGGCACCACCAGGAGTGGAGCCTGCGGCTTAATTTGACTCAACACGGGAAAACTTACCAGGTCCGAACATAAGTGTGTAAGACAGATTGATAGCTCTTTCTCGAATCTATGGGTGGTGGTGCATGGCCGTTCTTAGTTCGTGGAGTGATTTGTCTGGTTAATTCCGATAACGAACGAGACTCAAATATATTAAATAGATGCTTTCAGGATTATGGTGTTTGAAGCTTTTATAGCCTTCATTCACGAGTGCAGTAAAATGTGCGAGTGTTTGAATGTGTCTATGAAAGTGGAGCCGTACCTGTTGGTTTGTCCCATTATAAGGACACTAGCTTCTTAAATGGACAAATTGCGTCTAGCAATAATGAGATTGAGCAATAACAGGTCTGTGATGCCCTTAGATGTCCTGGGCTGCACGCGCGCTACAATGAAAGTATCAACGTGTATTTCCTAGACCGAGAGGTCCGGGTAAACCGCTGAACCACTTTCATGCTTGGGATTGTGAACTGAAACTGTTCACATGAACTTGGAATTCCCAGTAAGTGTGAGTCATTAACTCGCATTGATTACGTCCCTGCCCTTTGTACACACCGCCCGTCGCTACTACCGATTGAATTATTTAGTGAGGTCTCCGGACGTGATCACTGTAACGCCTTGTGTGTTACGGATGTTTCGCAAAAGTTGACCGAACTTGATTATTTAGAGGAAGTAAAAGTCGTAACAAGGTTTCCGTAGGTGAACCTGCGGAAGGATCATTAATGTGTTCCTTACCGTTAAACAAACAAAAAAAAAAAAAAAAAACAAAAATGAAATAAAACACGAAAAGAAGAATTTATATATAATATAAATTTCTTCTTTTTTTTTATATAAAAAATATAAAATTAAAAAATTAAATGAATGCAATGAAAATAATATGAAGATCAAAGACCAAAGAGTAAAGCATTTTGAGTATAATGCAATTGAGGATTTGAAGTAATGAGATATCATAAGCATTTTAAGCCAAAATGATATGTAGCAAATAAAGAAAAATTCAAATAGAATTTTATTAAACACAAAAAAAGAAAAGTCCAAATTGGCAATAACAAGCATTTAAAATGTTTTTAAAATGATCGTCATCTCATTAGTGACGCGTAGAGTTTGAACGTTAATTGATTGGGATCCCTTGGGATCCCATTTTACGTTAAACTTTTTTAAAGAAAGTCAGAAATAATAAAACATAATAATAATTATAGTTGTACTTGTATATTACAAAAAATGTATTTATATATAAGTTAAAAATAATCGTTTCTTTTTTTTATATTATAAAAATATATAAAAATTGAGACTAAGACATACGCAACAGAAATTATATTTGTTTTATAAATTAAATTATTGAAGGAATTGATATATGCCAATTTAATTTTTGGTGTATTTTTGATTTCTTTCAATAAAAAAACTTATGAATTGCTATCAAAATGAAACAAAAAATAATATCACTCTAAGCGGTGGATCACTTGGCTCATGGGTCGATGAAGAACGCAGCAAACTGTGCGTCATCGTGTGAACTGCAGGACACATGAACATCGACATTTTGAACGCATATCGCAGTCCATGCTGTAATGTACTTTAATTTTTAATTTAAGTGCTGCTTGGACTACATATGGTTGAGGGTTGTAAGACTATGCTAAATTAAGTTGCTTTTTTTTTATATATATATAATCTATATATATAAAATTGTAACGTTACTGACTGACTTACTGACTGACTGACTGACTGACTGACTGACTGATTCATCATCGCACAGCCTAAACGCCTGAAGCTAAAAACTTGAAATTTGGACCAGGGGTTGGTCTCACCCCAAATCGATCCACTAAGACGGGATTTTTGGAAATTCGAATGTTTAGGGGGTAAAAAAGGGCAAAAACGGGTAAATTCGGTAACCTTATATCTCTAAAACTAAAAGAGATACAAAAAAAATGTAATACTTATCGTTGTTCTTTAGAAAAATAAGCGGACAGGTGTCTGGTACTTTTTGGAAATTCAGCCCTTTAACGGAGTAAACGGGTAAAACCTGTATTTTGGTACTTTTTTGTCACCCCATCTATCTTTTAAACCCATAAACATAGAAATAAGGGTTACATCACATTTGAAACTTATCTAAAAAATCCAAATACGAATTTGGTACTTTTTCGAAATTCGGACGTTTAAGGGGTAAAAAGCGTAACTATTTTTGGTACTTTTTTTATAAAACATTTTTTTTTTATTTATTGACATAAACGTATTAAATTATGGGCTCCCACTACAATATTGAAATTTTTCATGCTTCAATGGGGAGAAAAAAAGTACCAAAAAGGTGATATACGGAGTAAACGGGTAAAATCTGTATTTTGGTACTTTTTTGTCACCCCATCTATCTTTTAAACTAATAAACATAGAAATAAGGGTTATATCACATTTGAAACTTATCTAAAAAATCCAAATACAAATTTGGTACTTTTTCGAAATTTTGACGTTTAGGGGGTAAAAACCGTTACTATTTTTGGTACTTTTTTACAAAACATTTTTTTTTATTCATTGACATATACGTATTAAATTATGGGCTCCTACTACAATATTGAAAATTTTTCATGCTTCAATGGGGAGAAAAAAAGTACCAAAAAGGGGATATACGGAGTAAACGGGTAAAATCTGTATTTTGGTACTTTTTTGTCACCCCATCTATCTTTTAAACTAATAAACATAGAAATAAGGGTTATATCACATTTGAAACTTATCTAAAAAATCCAAATATAAATTTGGTACTTTTTCGAAATTTTGACGTTTAGGGGGTAAAAACCGTTACTATTTTTGGTACTTTTTTACAAAACATTCTTTTTTATTCATTGACATATACGTATTAAATTATGGGCTCCTACTACAATATTGAACATTTTTCATGCTTCAATGGGGAGAAAAAAAGTACCAAAAAGGGGAAATACGGGAAATTTAATGTCTTACTTTAGCTTTTTGGTTCTACAACTGGCAATTTTTGTTGGACCTAGAAACATAAACTTCAACATGCAATGTTCTGAGTGGATAAGAACCTATGAGGGTACTTTTTGCTCTTCAACTGGTACTTTTTGAATTTCCGTTAGTTCTAATACTAGAAACATAAAATTAAAAATGCAAAGTCCTGAGGGAATGAGAATTTGTTAAAGGGATCTTTTTGGTACTTTTTCCTTCTTTAACAGGTACTTTTTTAATTTTCGTTAATATTATACCTATTAACATAAAATTAAAAATGCAGGGACCTGAGTGAATGAGAATTCGTTAGAGGGATCTTTTTGGTACTTTTTCGTTATTTAAATGGTCCTTTTTTTATTTTCGTTAACATTGGACCAATGAACATAAAACTAAACATGCATGGTCCTGAGTAAATGAGAATCTGTAAAAGGGCTTTTTGGTACTTTTTTGTTTTCTAACTGGTACTTTTTGAATTTCCGTTAGTATTGGCCCTAGAAACATAAAATTTAACGTCCAAGGTCTTGAGAAAATGAGAATCTGTAGAGGAACTTTTTGGTATTTTTTGTTCTTTAACTGTTTGAATTTCCGTTAGTATTAGACCTAGAATCATAAAATTCAACATTAAATGTCCTGAGTGGAATCTATAAGACGGATTTTTTGGTTTTTTTAACTACTACATTAACTAAATATGCAATGTGCTGACTGCATGAGAATCTGTAACAGAGCTTTTTGGTACTTATTAGTTCATTAACTGGTACTTTTCGAACTTCCGTTAGTATTGCACATACAAATATCAAATTAAACATCCATGGTCCTGAGAGAATGAGAATCTGTAAGAGGGATCTTTGTGGTACTTTTTCGATTTTAACTGGTACATTTTTATATTCGTTAATATTGAACCTAGAAACATAGAATTTCCTGAGCGGAAGCGAATCAAATACAAGGACCTTTTTTGTTTTTCAACACGTACTTTTTAATCTTTGTAAGTATTGGACCTACAAACATAAAATTAAACATGCAATGCCCTAAGTGAATGACAATCAGTATGAGGGGCGTTTTAGTATTTATTTACCTGGTACTTTGTCAATTTTCGTTAATATTAAACCTAGAAACAAAAAATACAACATACAAGTTTCTAAGTGAATGAGAATCAGTAAGAGGGTTTTTTTTTGTATTTTTTACATTTTTTTTTCTTATTAAAATGGTACTTTTTTAACTTAATACTTATTGTTGTTCATTAAATAAGAAAAGCGAACAAGTGTCTGCTACTTTTTTGAAATTCGGCCCTTTTAGCGAGTAAACGGGTTAAACTTGTATTTCGGAACTTGTTTGTCCCCCATCTATCATTTAAGTCAATACACATAGAATATCTTTATAAAACTTGTCTGTTTTCATATCTTTTTGTCTAATATATATACATATTAAAAAACATGACATTCATATAAAGAAACATGAAAACTCATTTCGAGTCTGCTTGCCAACCCCACTTTCTTCTCTACCCCGATCGCCAACAAACAAAACAAACGTGTTTGTTAGATAAGTCTGAAAAGACACCGTGTGAATGCCTCCATACAGAAATAAAATTGATCACAATAATTAAAACTTGGCATTACTTCGTAAAGGAGCGGCGCGGCAAAGTTAAAATTTTGCAACTTTTGTTTTAAGCCGCGTAAAGTAAACGTTGCCATACACAAACATATTCATTTGACAAAAGCATTGCCATTCTAAGAATTTTACCATTGTTTACAAAAATGTTCATACAAAAAAAAAAGACGCCCACAATAATGAAAACTTGGCATTACTTAGTAAAGCTAACGCGCGGTATAGTTAAATTTCTTCAACCATTTTGTTTTAACGTGCTCCAAAATCCAAAATAAAAGTACGAAATATAAAGTGAAAAAATAAAATTTAAATAAAAAATACTTTCGTGAACTTAAGCCTAATTAATATGGAAAATTTACATAAATAAAACTTGATAAAAAAAAATTAAACAGTAAGAAAGTGTCCACAATTAAGGTAAGTGTCTTTTTTTTTTTGCTAACTTTCGACGTTATCTACATACATATCTATCTCAAAATATTGTGTAGCTAAATTAAAACGAAAATTCACTCAAACAACTAAAAATTTATTTAAAAATGGATTATTTATATTTTATTTCAAATAAATGAATTTTGCATTAATTTAAAAATTTTTACTTATTAAAACAACATATTTCGTAAAATTTAATAGTTGTTGATTTTAAAAAATATATTTTAACCGACAAAAAATCAAACTACCACTCAAAAAAATCTATGCTATATTTTACGAAAGAATTTTTCGTAGCTCCTTTTTGTTGTACTATTTACAAAAGTTTCATATACAATACGAAATTTTACTCTAGCATTTTTTAATTCTACGAAGCTGACAAATTCTTTCGTAGTACTGTCTTCGATAATATTACAACATTTTTTATGTTTTCCAAAATAACTTTCCCAAAACATATACCGCATATGTGTGTTATGTTTTACGAAACTAAAGAAAATATTTTCTATCAAATTTATTTTGCAAAGTACAAAAAATTTCTTGTATATTACGAAATAATTTAGTTTTCATAAAATAACGCATGATTTTATGTTTAATTTTTTTAATCGTTTTTTTCTTTCAAATTAAGTATTTTAATGAAAAATTATATATTAAAAATGATGTGTTAATATTTTACAAAATAGAAATTAAATATTTGTTACAACTATGTAAATTAATTTTATTTTATTGCAAATGCAGTTTTCCATTCAATTTGTAAATGTCCTTGTAGTTTTTAATTTCCGAAGGATTTTAAGAAAATCTTAATAATAATCTTAATAAATCACTTATACATATTAAAAACTCTTTTAAAAATAGGCTATAAAAAAAAAAAATTTGAAGAGTTTTTATAATAGAAAAAAATACAATTATGTAAAAACTACTAAGCCACTGGAGACTCATTGTTGTTAAAAAAATATTTATATTCTATACCGGGATGTTAAATGGGGTTTTAAATTTTGTACCAACTTCCAAAAAAATGTACTTTTTGGACCTTCACGGTACCATTTTTTTTAATTGATATTGTGGGCACATGTTGTCTGTGTACATACTACTTGTTGTACCTGAAATTACATTTTCAGAAGTAAATTTATGGAACAACATTGAAATTTCGTTATTTAAGTAGACTTTGGTTCTCAAAACCTCGCAAAATTTTATGTACAGCCATGTCACAGAGTTCAATTCCGTTCGGAATGATTCGGAACCGAAGAAAACATATTTGTTTACTGACATAAAGTATATTTTGATGGCCTTTAAGATGCAGAAAACTACCATTCCGTTCATGAAAACAAATATGGTTTCATTCCGCAAATTTTTTCGTAATTTCCAAAAGCACAAAAATACGGAATGAATTCCGTTTCCGAACGGAACTGTTCTATGTGACATGGCTGATAAAATTGTTTTGCATTTTCTTTAATTTCTTTAACAATATCAATATTGAAGTTATTTGTAGAGATATATAAACCAACTTCTTTTCCGCAATTAATGTGATTTTTGTAAATGTCTGCGATAGAGATATCACATTCAACCAAAACATTTTATTTCATGAAATTACGTGAAATTTTTATTCATTAAATGACGTGCTTTTTGGCGGAACTAGAAAGTTAGACTTTGTAAAAATACATTCATTCGAGCATCATCTAATTGCATTTCTAAATTAACCATGCTAATAATTTTAAGTGCGTATTGCATAAATAAAAATTGCAATTTAAAACAAGGATTTTTAAATTCTGATGAAAGAAATTATAATTAAAAAAATAAATGCAATGAAAAGGACTCAATAATTTGTTTGCTATACTAAAAATTCAAAAAGGGGGAACTCTCACAAATTTTTAAATTGTACCAAATGAGTCACGGTACTTTAGAAGGTCAAAATGTACCAAAAAAAGTACAATTGTACCAACTTTAACACCCCTGCTCTATAGAATTCCTTTTATTACAACTTGCGATATTTTTTTTAAAAAGTTCATAAAAATTTTTCCATTAAATGAGTCCTACTGCCTGTTTTAAGAAAATTAATGAAAATTTCGTGTGCGATATTATAATAACAGCAAAAACAAATTTTCCTATTTTTTGTAGTTTTCAATATAATTTCTCAAACGAAATTTTGTTTCCATTTTCTAAAAGCAGGTAGTTAAATTTCAGTAATTAATCGACGATTTTTTTTAAATTACTATCTTACATAAAAAACATTTTCAAATTTACGAAAATACAAAAATATTTCGGAAAATATACGAATTTCCATTTGTAAATTATTGAAAATTATTTTGTATATTACCAAAGCATTTCGAACTTTCATACATTGTACGCAAGAATTTTGTGGTGCGTAATTACGAACCATTTCGTGCAATGTAAGACAGTTTTCGTAAATTTAAGGCATGGATTTTTTGAGCGTATATTACAAAAATACAGGCATTTATATTAAAATGGTTATTTTATTAAAAAATTATTAAAATATCAATCTGAAAGTGAATGTAGTTTTTTTTTCTAACTATCGGCGTTAATTTAAATATTGATGAGTTAAAAATCAGAAATTAGTGCCGCTTTTTTCTTTTAGTCTTACATAAAAGTTGAACTATGGTAATGGACTTGCTTAACGTTAATGGGATATATGAGTCCCATAGTGTAATTGAAATTTATAAGGATGGTTCATGTCTTTTTGGGGCAATATCGTTCATATTATATGGACATCAAATTTTTGTTCAGGAAATTCGTAATGAAATTATTACCCATGTTGTTAATAATTGGGAGGAATTTAAAATAATGACATATAATAATTATGGAAACAATTATGCTACCGAAAATGAGTACATAGCCGAAATGTCTCTTCCCTCTACATATGGGAGTCTGTGTGAGCTAATGGCTGCAGCTCAACTTTATCCTTATAAGTTTGAAGTGTATCGAGATGGAAAACTTTTTGTAAGCTGTGGTGCAGAGGATAACCCTGTAGAAAGGCTTCGGTTCACGGGAAGTCTTTCGGGAGGACATTTTGACATTTATAAACCCTGTGTTGTACCAAATTTAACTTCAAATCGCTCACAACTTCCTCGAAAAAAACGAGCCAGATTTACGCCAAATGTGAGAAGGAAACAGATTAATCAAGCTGCAAAGAAATATGCAATAACGCATCCTGAAGTTCACAAAGCAGCGGTGTATGCCTACCAAAAGAAAACTGCAGAAGTACACAGAGCTGCGGTTAAGTCATATCAAAAGAGAACTCCAGAAATACACAGAGCTGCGGTTAAGTCATATCAAAAGAGAACTCCAGAAGTACACAGAGCTGCGGTTAAGTCATATCAAAAGAAAACTTCAGAAGTACACAGAGCTGCGGTTAAGTCATATCAAAAGAGAACTCCAGAAGTACACAGAGCTGCGGTTAAGTCATATCAAAAGAAAACTGCAGAAGTACACAGAGCTGCGGTTAAGTCATATCAAAAGAGAACTCCAGAAGTACACAGAGCTGCGGTTAAGTCATATCAAAAGAAAACATCAGAAGTACAAAGAGCTAAGGTTAAGTCATATCAAAAGAGAACTCCAGAAGTACACAGAGCTGCGGTTAAGTCATATCAAAAGAGAACTCCAGAAGTACACAGAGCTGCGGTTGCTGTATATCAAAAATCTAATCCTGATTATTGTATACAGTCGCAAATGCAATATAGGGAAAGACGATCTCTTCCTTGGAGAGTAAAAGCAAATTCAGCATTTAATTACAATGTTGAAGTAATGTATAGCAACGATAAAGAAATTGATATAGGAAAAATGAATCATAGATGCACATACTGCAATGCTCTTAAATGGAAAGAAGAATCAGCTGGCTTATGTTGCAGCGGTGGTAAAGTGCAGTTAGAACCATTTCAAAAACTACCAGATTTATTAGAAAGTTTAATAATGGATAGGCACCCAGAACATAAGCATTTTTTGGAGAATATTCGTAAATATAATGGTTGTTTCCAAATGACGTCCTTTGGCGCAACTCGCATTTTTGAGCATGGTTTTATGCCGACTTTTAAAGTCCAAGGTCAGGTCTACCATTTAATCGGTAGTTTATTACCTAAAGATAGTCCCCAATTCCTACAAATATATTTTGTAGGAGAAGATGAGAGAGAAACAAATATAAGATGTCAAAATTTTCCGGGTGTTAAAAATGGGTTAGTGAATCAGCTTCAACACATGCTACATGAAGTTAATTCATATGTTAAGCAGCTTAAGTCAACTATAGAAAATGTTCCACAAGAACGTAAAGACTACCAAATTGTGATTCGAGCTGATAAAAAACCACCTGAAGCCCATTCTGGTAGATTTAATGAGCCATCGTGTGGTGAAGTGGCATTAGTAATTGTAGGTCAACAATTTGAAAAACGGGATATTATTCTCCAAAGCCACGATAATAAATTGCAGCGAATAAGCGAACTTCATAAGTCGTATGATACTTTACAGTATCCCCTAATGTTTTGCCGTGGAGAGAATGGCTATTCAATAAACATTAGTTTACGAGATCCAGTAACCAAGCACCCACTACACAAAAAGACTGTAACAGCGGCAAACTTTTATGCATACCGTTTAATGGTAAGATCTAATGATGATCACATATTCCGTTATCGCTCACTCTTAAGTCAATATTTAGTCGACATGTATGCTAAAATAGAGACGGAGAGGTTAAACTATATAAGGTCCCACCAAAAAGAGCTACGATCGGAAAATTATATTCATTTACGCGATGCAGTTGGCAGGCAAGATGTTGATGCTTCGAAGTTAGGCCAGATGGTAGTATTACCTTCGACATTTACAGGAGGGCCTAGATACATGCATGAAAAAACTCAAGACGCCATGACTTACGTTCGCCATTTTGGTCGTCCAGATCTCTTTATTACATTTACATGTAATCCTAAATGGCCAGATATAGCCAGTGCCCTGTTTTCGTCACAGAAACCACACGATAGACATGATATAATAGGGAGAGTGTTTCACCTAAAAATAAAAAAATTAATGGCGCTTTTGACCAAAGGAAATATGTTCGGAAAAATACGATGCCACATGTATTCTGTGGAATGGCAAAAACGTGGTCTGCCTCACGTGCACATATTGCTTTGGTTAGAACAACGAACTACACCAAACATGATCGACAAAGTTGTATGTGCTGAAATACCAAATTTTGGAACTGACCCAATTCTCCACGATATTGTTAAAAATAATATGATTCATGGACCTTGCGGTGCAATGAATACAAATTCACCATGCATGAAAGATGGTAAATGCATGAAAAAATATCCTAGAGACTTTATTAGTGAAACGCAGACAGGAGAAGACGGATACCCCAAATATAGAAGGAGGGCTCCCAACAACGGTGGGTTTACAGTCAAAATAAAAGAAATGGAAATTGACAACCGGTGGGTAGTTCCGTATAATCCCGTGCTTTTACGTACTTTTTGTGCACATATAAACGTTGAAATATGTAACTCTGTGAAATCAATAAAGTATATTTGCAAATACGTAAATAAAGGTAGCGACCAAGCGGCATTTTCCTTAGAAAATGATAACGACGAAGTGGCAATATTTGAGACTGGACGATACATAAGTAGCTCGGAAGCTGCGTGGAGAATATTATCTTTTCCAATTCATGAGAGATATCCTCCTGTGTTTCACTTAGCTGTACATCTGGAAAATGGCCAGCGTGTTTACTTTACTACTAACAATCTTATGCAGCAAATAAGTAATCCGCCGCAAACAACACTTTTGGGCTTTTTTGAATTGTGTAGATCAGATGACTTTGCTAAAACCCTTATTTACTCAGAAGTACCACAGTATTACGTTTGGAAAAATCGAAAATTTGAAAGAAGAAAGCGTGGAAAAACTGTTGATGGTTGGCCCAATATAAAAAAAGATGATGTATTAGGAAGAGTTTATACCATTCATCCAAATAACACAGAATGTTTTTACTTGAGAATGCTTCTGCACGTAGTGAAGGGTCCAACATCATACATAGATTTAAAAACTGTAAATTGTGAAATACATTGCACTTTTCAGGCAGCATGCTTAGCTTTGGGTTTGCTAGAAGATGATATGCACTGGGACAATGCACTCGAAGAAGCATCAATTTGTGATCACCCTACTAAACTCCGTGATCTTTTCGCCGTTATGTTGAAAAATTGCCAACTTTCAAATCCTTCAGTTCTTTGGGAAAAGTACAAAAACAAATTTTCAGAGGATATAGAAAGGCAAATGGAAAGCGAATGTCAACAAGAAGTGCACAATATGGACGCAGTATACAACAAATGTTTAATTTATATTGAAAATATCGTTCTTCATATAGGTGGTCAATATTTAGTGCAATATGGTTTACCAACACCTTATAGGTCGCATAGCACTCAACTAAATGCAGAATATCTTGCTGAAATTAATTACGATTTGAATAATTTGGAAAGAGAAGTTATAATTAAAGAAAATACTCTATCAGCCGAACAGCAAAAGGTTTACAACAAAATTATAGATAGTGTCAAAAATAATTTAGGCCAGTTATTTTTTCTTGATGCTCCCGGAGGTACTGGCAAAACATATCTTTTAAACCTTCTCCTTACGAAAGTACGAAGTGAAGGGAATATTGCACTGGCATTAGCGTCATCAGGTATAGCAGCAACATTATTAGAAGGTGGTAGAACTGCACATGCTGCTTTAAAGATCCCGCTGGAATTAAACCATATCGATACACCTATGTGCAATATATCAAAACAAAGCAACTTAGCACAAGTGCTTCGCGATTGCAAGTTAATTGTATGGGATGAGAGTACTATGGCTCATAAAGGAGCGTTTGAGGCAGTAAATAGGACAATCCAGGATATAAAATCAAATAATTTGGTAATGGGTGGCATAACTGTGTTGTTAGCCGGTGACTTTCGTCAAACACTGCCAGTAGTACCTAGAGGAACTCGTGCAGATGAAGTTAAAGCATGCATCAAATCATCTCATCTTTGGTCTCTTATAATTAAACTCTCTTTAAAAAAAAATATGCGCGTTCATTTAAAAGGTGATAGTACAGCTGCAAAATTCTCGGAAATTCTAATAAAAATTGGAAATGGTGAGTTTGGCAATGTACAAAATAGATTTATTTTACCTGCAGAGCTTGGAGTCAATGTGAAGAACTTGGTCGATCTTATTAAACAAATATATCCCGATATTGTAAATATTAACTTAAAACCTAACGACTGGTTGTGCGAACGTGCCATTTTAACTCCCAAAAACGATAGAGCTGCAAAAATAAACACCGTTATACTGAAATCATTCCAATCTCCCGAACACGAATATGTGTCTATAGATTCCGTTCCACAGGTAGAGGAAGCTGTACACTACCCGGTTGAATTTCTTAACTCACTAAACCCCCCAGGATTCCCCCCGCACAAACTTGTCCTTAAAATTGGTACACCAGTCATACTTCTTCGTAATTTCCGTCCACCAAAACTATGTAATGGCACAAGACTACGAGTAAAGACCCTTCAAAAAAATGTCATAGAAGCCACCATTTTAACCGGTTGCGGAAAAGGCGAATCGGTGTTCATCCCACGTATACCCCTTCACTCAAATGATTACCCCTTTGAATTCAAAAGGCTGCAATTTCCATTAAAAATGTCATTTGCTATAACTATAAACAAATCTCAAGGACAGTCTCTAAAAGTCGCTGGAGTTGATTTGACTGAGGATTGTTTTTCCCACGGTCAGTTTTATGTGGCTTGCTCAAGAGTAAGTTCGCCTTGTGATTTATTCATACTTACTGCTGACGGAAAAACATCTAACATTGTTTATAAAGAGGTACTCCGTTAACAATCTATAAATTTAATTTGGGATCGCACATTTAAATAAAATGAAATGTCGTGTGACTCTTTGCTATAAACAATGCAAGCACTGGGACGGGCCACCATCAACCTAAACTTGAAAATACAGTTGCACCCAAATTGTCGTCTTCCTGCCAACACTATGATAAAATTAAGACCACTATAAAATAACCATGGTGCCACCAAAATTACAATCATTTTTCTTGGGACGGGCAACCCTCAACGCAAACCCGCAAATACAGTTCCAGCCTCATTGAAGTTTTCCAGCCAACACGTAATTAAATTTGGCATAACGTTAATATCAGCTCACTGCCATCAAAATAACAATCGTTTTCTTTGGGACGGCTCAGCCTTAGCGCAAACCTGCAGTTTCTCTGTCGTTTTTCTCCCAAACTCAAATATTTATTTTGGTATAACCTTAGCTCCAGCTCATTGCCGCCAAACTCACAATTATTTTTTCTTTGGCCAGGCCAAACACAACGCAATCCATCAAATACAGCCTGATTGTCGTCTTCCTGCCAAAACTATGATAAAATTAAGACCACTATAAAATAACCTTGGTGCCACCAAAATTACAATCATTTTTCTTGGGACGGGCAACCCTCAACGCAAACCCGCAAATACAGTTCCAGCCTCATTGAAGTTTTCCAGCCAACACTAAATTAAATTTGGCATAACGTTAATATCAGCTCACTGCCATCAAAATAACAATCATTTTCTTTGGGACGGCTCAGCCTTAGCGCAAACCTGCAGTTTCTCTGTCGTTTTTCTCCCAAACTCAAATATTTATTTTGGTATAACCTTAGCTCCAGCTTATTGCCGCCAAACTCACAATTATTTTTTCTTTGGCCAGGCCAAAAACAACGCAATCCATCAAATACAGCCTGATTGTCGTCTTCCTGCCAACACTATGATAAAATTAAGACCACTATAAAATAACCTTGGTGCCACCAAAATTACAATCATTTTTCTTGGGACGGGCAACCCTCAACGCAAACCCGCAAATACAGTTCCAGCCTCATTGAAGTTTTCCAGCCAACACTAAATTAAATTTGGCATAACGTTAATATCAGCTCACTGCCATCAAAATAACAATCATTTTCTTTGGGACGGCTCAGCCTTAGCGCAAACCTGCAGTTTCTCTGTCGTTTTTCTGCCAAACTCAAATATTTATTTTGGTATAACCTTAGCTCCAGCTCATTGCCGCCAAACTCACAATTATTTTTTCTTTGGCCAGGCCAAACACAACGCAATCCATCAAATACAGCCTGATTGTCGTCTTCCTGCCAAAACTATGATAAAATTAAGACCACTATAAAATAACCTTGGTGCCACCAAAATTACAATCATTTTTCTTGGGACGGGCAACCCTCAACGCAAACCCGCAAATACAGTTCCAGCCTCATTGAAGTTTTCCAGCCAACACTAAATTAAATTTGGCATAACGTTAATATCAGCTCACTGCCATCAAAATAACAATCATTTTCTTTGGGACGGCTCAGCCTTAGCGCAAACCTGCAGTTTCTCTGTCGTTTTTCTCCCAAACTCAAATATTTATTTTGGTATAACCTTAGCTCCAGCTCATTGCCGCCAAACTCACAATTATTTTTTCTTTGGCCAGGCCAAACACAACGCAATCCATCAAATACAGCCTGATTGTCGTCTTCCTGCCAAAACTATGATAAAATTAAGACCACTATAAAATAACCTTGGTGCCACCAAAATTACAATCATTTTTCTTGGGACGGGCAACCCTCAACGCAAACCCGCAAATACAGTTCCAGCCTCATTGAAGTTTTCCAGCCAACACTAAATTAAATTTGGCATAACGTTAATATCAGCTCACTGCCATCAAAATAACAATCATTTTCTTTGGGACGGCTCAGCCTTAGCGCAAACCTGCAGTTTCTCTGTCGTTTTTCTCCCAAACTCAAATATTTATTTTGGTATAACCTTAGCTCCAGCTCATTGCCGCCAAACTCACAATTATTTTTTCTTTGGCCAGGCCAAACACAACGCAATCCATCAAATACAGCCTGATTGTCGTCTTCCTGCCAAAACTATGATAAAATTAAGACCACTATAAAATAACCTTGGTGCCACCAAAATTACAATCATTTTTCTTGGGACGGGCAACCCTCAACGCAAACCCGCAAATACAGTTCCAGCCTCATTGAAGTTTTCCAGCCAACACTAAATTAAATTTGGCATAACGTTAATATCAGCTCACTGCCATCAAAATAACAATCATTTTCTTTGGGACGGCTCAGCCTTAGCGCAAACCTGCAGTTTCTCTGTCGTTTTTCTCCCAAACTCAAATATTTATTTTGGTATAACCTTAGCTCCAGCTTATTGCCGCCAAACTCACAATTATTTTTTCTTTGGCCAGGCCAAAAACAACGCAATCCATCAAATACAGCCTGATTGTCGTCTTCCTGCCAACACTATGATAAAATTAAGACCACTATAAAATAACCTTGGTGCCACCAAAATTACAATCATTTTTCTTGGGACGGGCAACCCTCAACGCAAACCCGCAAATACAGTTCCAGCCTCATTGAAGTTTTCCAGCCAACACTAAATTAAATTTGGCATAACGTTAATATCAGCTCACTGCCATCAAAATAACAATCATTTCTTTTGGGGTCGTAATATCAACGCAAAATAAAAAAATATTTCCATCCTTACTAGAGCTTTCATACCATTACCATACTATTAAACACCATTCCAACAAAACCACAATCACCTGTCCTGAAATGAACCCATTAACGCCATCTTGCAGTATCTTCACTAAAAAGGATGTCATCATTTTATCACACAACTATTAATCATGGAAATACCTCATTAAATACACGATTTGTGGTAATTATTACAACACTATTATCATACTTATTCCCTTTAATTTATTACAGATTTGTTTTAGAAAATGTTCATCAGTCTTAATGTTCCTAAGCAACATAGACCGTTATAATGCAATGTCTAAAATAAACGTTGCAAAAATGTACATTTGTCATCAGGTATTAATGGTTGATTTTCCTGACGATATTTTATGTTTTCGTTTTTCTTGGAACAGGCCAGGCCACCTTTAATGCAAGCCCGCAAATACGGTTCTAAAAAAATTAAACATCCAAGGTCCTGAGTGAATGAGAATGTGTTAGAGGTAACTTTTTGATACTTTTTCGATCTATAACTGATACCTTTTTAATTTTAGTTAATATTGGACCTACAAGCATTAAATTAAGCATAAAATGCCCTCAGTGAATTAGAATCTGTAGGAGGGGCTTTTTGGTACTTTTGGTTCTTTACCTGTTAATTTTTGAATTTACATACATTAATATTGGACCTAGAAACATAAAATTAAACATGCAAGTTCCTGAGTGAATGCAACATAAGCTTTGGCGTAAAAAAAGGTAACGAAAGAAAATGATACGCTAACGAAGTAGCGGGTTAAATGCTAGTATATATATAAAATAAAGCACATGTTGTGTTAATGGATACAAATTATTATTAATAATTTTAGTATTCATAATGCTAATAGCTAAAGATATAAAAACCTCATAAATATGAATAAAATCAGAGTATTTTTTTATAATTTATAAAGTGTATTCTTTTTTTATTGAGGAAAGTCTAGCATAAAATAAAAAACTTATGAAACTAGAATTGCCTCTTTAATAAAATGAATTGAAAATTGAAAAAAATAAAAGAAATGATTTATAATTCATGGTTTTAAAATATTTTTTTTGTTATTTATAATAATAAATTATATTTTGTGTTATACAACCTCAACTCATATGGGATTACCCCCTGAATTTAAGCATATTAATGAGGGGAGGAAAAGAAACTAACAAGGATTTTCTTAGTAGCGGCGAGCGAAAAGAAAATAGTTCAGCACTAAGTCACTTTGTCTTTATGGCAAATGTGAGATGCAGTGTATGGAATGTCAAATTTCTAGTATGAGAAATTAACGATTTAAGTCCTTCTTAAATGAGGCCATTTACCCATAGAGGGTGCCAGGCCCGTATAACGTTAATGATTACTAGATGGCATTTCCAAAGAGTCGTGTTGCTTGATAGTGCAGCACTAAGTGGGTGGTAAACTCCATCTAAAACTAAATATAACCATGAGACCGATAGTAAACAAGTACCGTGAGGGAAAGTTGAAAAGAACTCTGAATAGAGAGTTAAATAGTACGTGAAACTGCTTAGAGGTTAAGCCCGATGAACTTGAATATCCATTATAGAAAATTCATCATTATGATTTATAATATAAATAATATTATAATAATAGTGTGCATTTTTTCTATATAAAGGACATTGTAATCTATTAACATAAATAAAAGTATTTATCATAAGATCATTTGCATAAGTTTATTCAAATTATTTTGCTTGCAATTTAACATAGAATAAATGCTTATGATTGGATAAAGTGTTGATAGATTTATTATAATATAGTGCTTAAATATATTTATATATTTTATAATAGCATATTAATCAATGATTTTTATGTTTATTATATGCACTTATATGATTAACAATGCGAAAGATTCAGGATACCTTCGGGACCCGTCTTGAAACACGGACCAAGGAGTCTAACATATTTGCAAGTTATTGGGAATAAAAACCTAATAGCGAAATTAACATAACTTATATAATGGGATTAGTTTTTAGCCTATTTATAGTCTATTAATTCAATCCCGGGGCGTTCTATACAGTTATGTATAATAATATTTATATTATTTATACCTCTAACTAGAGCGTACCTTGAGCATATATGCTGTGACCCGAAAGATGGTGAACTATACTTGATCAGGTTGAAGTCAGGGGAAACCCTGATGGAAGACCGAAACAGTTCTGACGTGCAAATCGATTGTCAGAATTGAGTATAGGGGCGAAAGACCAATCGAACCATCTAGTAGCTGGTTCCCTCCGAAGTTTCCCTCAGGATAGCTGGTGCATTTAAAATTTATGTAAAATAATCTTATCTGGTAAAGCGAATGATTAGAGGCCTTAGGGTCGAAACGATCTTAACCTATTCTCAAACTTTAAATGGGTAAGAACCTCACCTTTCTTGGTATGAAGGTAGTGGTTGTGATATAATGTGCCCAGTGGGCCACTTTTGGTAAGCAGAACTGGCGCTGTGGGATGAACCAAACGTAATGTTACGGTGCCCAAATTAACAACTCATGCAGATACCATGAAAGGCGTTGGTTGCTTAAAACAGCAGGACGGTGGACATGGAAGTCGTAATCCGCTAAGGAGTGTGTAACAACTCACCTGCCGAAGCAACTAGCCCTTAAAATGGATGGCGCTTAAGTTGTATACCTATACATTACCGCTAAAGTAGATGGTTTATGTTCAATCTCGGTTGGATAATAAGCTTTGAAACTTTAGTGAGTAGGAGGGTACAATGGTGAGCATAGAAGTGTTTGGCGTAAGCCTGCATGGAGCTGCCATTGGTACAGATCTTGGTGGTAGTAGCAAATAATCGAATGAGACCTTGGAGGACTGAAGTGGAGAAGGGTTTCGTGTGAACAGTGGTTGATCACGAGTTAGTCGGTCCTAAGTTCAAGGCGAAAGCCGAAAATTTTCAAGTTAAAATGAAATAAAATAAAATAATATTAAAAATAATTAAACACTTGAATAATTTTGAACGAAAGGGAATACGGTTCCAATTCCGTAACCTGTTGAGTATCCGTTTGTTATTAAATATGGGCCTTGTGCTCATCCTGGCAACAGGAACGACCATAAAGAAGCCGTCGAGAGGTATCGGAAGAGTTTTCTTTTCTGTTTTATAGTCGTACTACCATGGAAGTCTTTCGAAGAGAGATATGGTAGATGGACTAGAAGAGCATGACATTTACTGTTGTGTCGATATTTTCTCCTCGGACCTTGAAAATTTATGGTGGGGTCACGCAAACTTCTCAACAGGCCGTACCAATATCCGCAGCTGGTCTCCAAGGTGAAGAGTCTCTAGTCGATAGAATAATGTAGGTAAGGGAAGTCGGCAAATTAGATCCGTAACTTCGGGATAAGGATTGGCTCTGAAGATTGAGATAGTCGGGCTTGATTGGGAAGCAATAACATGGTTTATGTACTCGTTCTGGGTAAATAGAGGTTCTCGGATCTTGTTCCCCGGATAGTAGTTACCTAGCCAATTGTGGAACTTTCTTGCTAAAATTTTTAGGGAATTATCGTAAGATAATATTCCTTTTAAATTATAACGACTATCAATTAACAATCAATTCAGAACTGGCACGGACTTGGGGAATCCGACTGTCTAATTAAAACAAAGCATTGTGATGGCCCTAACGGGTGTTGACACAATGTGATTTCTGCCCAGTGCTCTGAATGTCAAAGTGAAGAAATTCAAGTAAGCGCGGGTAAACGGCGGGAGTAACTATGACTCTCTTAAGGTAGCCAAATGCCTCGTCATCTAATTAGTGACGCGCATGAATGGATTAACGAGATTCCCTCTGTCCCTATCTACTCAAGGTGCCTACGCGGTGATGTGTGAGTTGGGACAGGCGATGCGGCGTCGTGGGGTTCGTTTTGCACTCTTGCAGGAACCGTATTTCGCGAATGGCTGCGTGAGGGGCTTGCCGGGGGGGATGCGAGTTTATACGGACGTGAGGGGAAACTCGGCTATTGTAGTTGATGATAGGGACATGGACGTAATGTTAGTTAGTAGTAGCCAATGGGGGGTTTGCATTTCTGTGGAGTGCGACTTTGGGAAGATGTTGATGGCTAGCATCTACTGTGTAGGTAGGGAGCCTTTGGATGCATACTTAAGCTACATGGATACGGTGCTACTCGCTGGGAGTAGTATTCCTGTTATCCTCGGACTTGACGCAAATGCATGCTCTCGTATGTGGTTCTCTAAGATGCCCAGAAATGTTTCTGGACATCCGAACTTTATACGAGGAGTAATGCTTAGCGAATGGCTGGTCACAAAGTGTCTCATTGTTGTCAATGAGCCGAGTGAGTTGTATACTTTTGATGGTCCAAATGGTAATAGTGACATTGACGTGACGCTCGCGAATAGCGCGGCATTGACGTGTTTTGGACTTAGGTGGAGGGTTTGTGACGAATGGGGAGTAAGTGATCATAATCCGATTGAGATTATGGTCACCTTACGCGAACGGACGAGGGAGACGCCTCTGCCTCTTAGATGGCGGAGTCACGGGGTGGACTGGGACTTTTATGCTAGGGAATTTGGAGAGGCGGCGCTAATGCGCCCGCTGGCTGACTATAGGGCACTGACGTTAGATGACCAGGTCAGCATGATTAACCAGTGGTTGCTCACGGTTAATGATGCCGTACTAGGTCGTTTTGTTAGAAGGACGCCTAGTAAGGTCAAATGGTGGACGGCCGAGCTGGAAAGGATGAAAAGGTCCGTCAGGCACCTCCGGAGGTTATTCCAGAGAGCCAGACGTGCCCGTTCTGACGATCTAGCTCTGCGCAAGTCCACTTATTTGTCTGCCCTCAAGACGTACAAGGACAAGCTTGTTAGGGTTAAGGAGGACGAGTGGAGGAGTTTCGTACGGGACAATAGGGATGACCCGTGGGGTACGGTTTACCGTATCTGCAGGGGTAGAGGTAAGGTAGCTGACATTGCTTGCCTCCAGGTTGACAATGTTAATTTGTCTTCATGGGGGGAATGCGCTGACACACTGTTGGGGGTCTTCTTTCCGGGAATGGAGGTAGTTGGTCGTTCCCCTGTTATACAGGAAACGGTCGGCCCTCCGGACTTGGTGAGGTCGGAAGTTTCGGACAGTTTTCGCCGCGTTAAAAGTAGGAAATCGCCAGGTATTGATGGTATGACTGGAGAGATGGCCAGGGCCATCTGGAAGGCTATACCGGAATACTTGGAGTCGATCTTTGGGAAGTGTCTGAGTGAGGGCTATTTCCCTAGGGCTTGGAAGTCTGCTCGGGTTGTTGTGCTCCTGAAGTCTCCTGGTAGGGTGAGGAGTGATCCTCGCTCTTACCGGGGCATCAGTCTCCTCCCGGTACTTGGAAAAGTGCTTGAGAGGATAATGGTGACGCGACTGAAGGCGGACAGCAGCGAGGAAACTTCGGAGTACCAGTTTGGTTTTAGGGAGGGGAGATCCGTAGAAGACGCGTGGCTGCATGTTAGGCAATGTGTTAGTAGCTCTACTGAGAAGTATGTGCTGGGAATCTTTGTTGATTTTAAGGGTGCGTTTGACCATCTCCACTGGGACGCGGTTCTCGACAGGCTGCGTAGTGTAGGCTGTCGTGAGCTCAACTTGTGGAGAAGTTACTTTAGCTGTAGAAAGGCTTGTGTGGTTGGTGCCAGCGGCACGGTTTGGAGGGATGTTACCCGGGGGTGCCCGCAGGGTTCTGTCTGTGGTCCAGTAATATGGAACCTCATGATGGATCCACTGTTGGCTCGACTGGGTCGTCTCGGCAAGCTGTGCGCATATGCGGATGATCTGCTCATCCTGATCGAAGGGCAGTCTAGGCTTGCTCTGGAAGAGAAGGGTGGGGGGGCCATGCGCATTGTGAATGAATGGGGTGCACAGGTCGGTGTCGAGGTTGCCCTTGACAAGACCGTGATAATGCTGCTTAAAGGCAGATTGTCCAGTGCACGTCCGCCTGTCATTAGGTCTGGTATCGTTAGTCTCAGATACGCGACTCAGGTCAAGTATCTGGGAATAATGATGGGTGAGAGGATGAACTTTTTGGTTCATCTCTCTTATGTTCGGGATAAGCTGACTGCAGTCGTTGGTAAGGTCAAGCGCATTCTTAGGAGCGACTGGGGCCTCAGCAGGCGTGCTGTTCGAACCATTTATGGTGGGCTGTTCGTTGCCTGTGCAGCGTATGGTGCACCTGTATGGTACGAAACAGTTATGACTGTTGCTGGCCGAGCTAAGGTGCTGTCTTGTCAGAGAGTTGCTATGCTTGCTTGCATGCCGGTCTGTCGAACGGTTTCTACGGATGCTCTTCAGGTCTTGCTGGGTGCGGCTCCTCTTGATTTGGAAGTGATACGTCGTGCTGTCGCTTTTAAGATCAAGAAGGGGCTGCCACTTCTTGGGCATGATTGGGTTTCTGCTGTTGACGTGGCGAATAAGGGGAGTAGGGAAATCAAGGTGATGTTGGCCGATCATCTTGATTCTAGGTGGCGGACGCGCTGGACGGACTCTGACAAGGGTCGTGTCACGTATGCTTTCATACGTGATGCGGTCTTCGTACGCGAGCGCCCAGATTTTGGCTTCGGTCTTAGTCTGGGGTTCTTACTGACGGGACATGGCTCTCTCAATGCATTTTTGCATAGGAGGGCCTTGTTGAGTACTTCGGACTGTGGGTGTGGGCAGGGACCTGAGGACGTGTGGCACGTTATTGCCGAGTGCCATTACTATGATGACATTAGGGACTTAGATAGTATGGGCATCACTCATACTGGGGCGGGTTGGGATTATAGTAGGGCCTTAGAGGACGATCGGACGATGGGGAGGTTGGGGCAATTTGCCCGTGATGTGTTTGCTAGGAGGATACAGGAGTAGTGGAGGTGGTCGTGCTCGCAGTCATTTGCGAACCGACGCTCGCGTGTATCGTCGAACTGTCCGCTCTGCGCATTGTTGTCGTGGTTCGGAGGTCAATTGCTGGTCTTGGTGGGAGCTCGCTGTGTTCGTGTCTGGTGATTTGCCCATGCTGCTGTTGCTTGTGCCGGGACACTTTTATCTCTGGTCCCTTGGGGCTTGAGATGGGAGTGTCTTGGTGGAGTAGCGGCACGCTGTTGGCTGATTTCCGGAACGGCCCCCTGCTCTGTTGCTGCGTTGTTTGGTTGCTGTGGGTCATTTGTGACCTTTAGTCTGTCCGTGAGGGCGACTGTGTTTATTGTTGTTTTTGTGGTCATTGTTGTGCGTGATGTCCTTTGCTGGTGTCACACGATGTGGCCAAAGTGTCGCTCGTGAGAGCGGCTGTTTACTGTTTTTGTCTTGTCTACTGGTGATGTCTAAGTCCCTATATGTAGATGTATGTTATTTGTTGTTCGTGCTGCAGTTTGCTGTTCATGCCGCATTACAGTGTGCTGTGTTGGTGCGTTGCAGTTGATGTCTTGCTGTCCAGTTTGCCGCTGTGCCGTGTTGCCGTGCTGCCGTGTTGCAGTGTTTTGTGAGCTGGAGATTGCTGATTGGGCCACCAGTCCCAGGGCCGTTTGGGGTCCACTGGTAGTAGCTTAGGCTACGAAGCTGACCGGAGTCTTTATCTGGTACCACGGGAACCAGGAAGCCCCTGGGACTACGGTCCCAGCCTGGTGAATGGTGAGGCCCCTTCGGGGGAGTAACGTGGTGGCTGTGGTTTAACACCTATATCGCGGGTAGAGCAAGTTATTGCTCGGTGTGGAGTTGCACTGCAACCGGTTGCCATTGGACCATAAAATGGTAGGAGTGTTAGATAGGCTCCGCCCTTGACCGAGGGGGATGAAGTGCCCAAACGCACGGATTCAAAGTTGGTACCTCTCTTCTGGTGTCACGGCTTTGTGGCGAAGGAAGAGGGGGGCGGTGGTCAACGCATTGTATTGGCCCAGTGTTAAGAGCACCGTGAGGAAGAGTCACACTGACGATGATCACGTTAAAACGGACAAGTATCTGTCCCTATCTACTAGGGGGCCAAGTTTGGGTGCTCAGAAGGAAGCCTTCGGGAATGCCTTCAGCGCCGCAAACATGCTGCCTAGTTCTACCTCCAAGTGGTGGTCCCCGGGCATCTAAGTGAAACAACTTAGATGGCGAAAGAATTAGGCTCTAGGTCAGGCTATCCTAGAGTAGTTTTGGTACTCGAAAGCCAGCGCTGGCGAATCCTTGGGAATGATTCAATAGTGCGGGGTATCGACCGGAATACCCATTGTAATCTGGTACCTCGGGAGTCAGATAGCCCCGGTGCTTCGGCACCGTCTGACTATTTGGCTGCAGGTCCACTTTAGCAGTCCACTTGTAGTGGAAACTTCTAGACGGGAATAGGTAACCAGATAGATAAGAAGAGGACCGGAAATAATACATGTTTGTATTATGGAAGGTTCGATTCTTATTTATCTGGTATGCTGCTCTCGTTTGGAAGCTGTTAAAGTGGTACACGAGGTGGCCGTGGTTATGTCCAAATTCGCGGACAAGGAAATATTCCTTTAGATAGAAAAGTCTCCTAAACAAAGAGATTTATGGTGTATACTGACCAAACAGAGGTATACATCATTGTTACCTGTATATGGCCCAATTGGCACATGTACGGGGGCACTTGGTAAATGCATATATAAATCACCCTGTGCTAAGACCACCATGAAATTGTACCCATTGGGTAGGTATTCATGTAAAACAATGGACTTTCTGTCCCTATCTACTATCTAGCGAAACCACAGCCAAGGGAACGGGCTTGGAATAATTAGTGGGGAAAGAAGACCCTGTTGAGCTTGACTCTAATCTGGCAGTGTAAGGAGACATAAGAGGTGTAGTATAAGTGGGAGATATTTGTCTTACGGGACTTATATCAACAGTGAAATACCACTACTCTTATTGTTTCCTTACTTACTTGATTAAGTGGAACGTGTATCATTTCTTAGCCATTATACGGATATATTTATATATCTTATGGTATTGGGTTATGATGCAAGCTTCTTGATCAAAGTACAAAGAGTTTGTTATATAATTGTAAACAAATTTCGATGAGAAAATGGTACTTCGGTGCTATTTTCAATATTTAAAATTTGGTATAACTCCCAATACTCAGGTATGATCCAATTCAAGGACATTGCCAGGTAGGGAGTTTGACTGGGGCGGTACATCTCTCAAATAATAACGGAGGTGTCCCAAGGCCAGCTCAGTGCGGACAGAAACCACACATAGAGCAAAAGGGCAAATGCTGACTTGATCTCGGTGTTCAGTACACACAGGGACAGCAAAAGCTCGGCCTATCGATCCTTTTGGTTTAATGAGTTTTTAACAAGAGGTGTCAGAAAAGTTACCACAGGGATAACTGGCTTGTGGCGGCCAAGCGTTCATAGCGACGTCGCTTTTTGATCCTTCGATGTCGGCTCTTCCTATCATTGTGAAGCAAAATTCACCAAGCGTTGGATTGTTCACCCATGCAAGGGAACGTGAGCTGGGTTTAGACCGTCGTGAGACAGGTTAGTTTTACCCTTCTAATGACTAAATATTGTTGCAACAGCATTCCTGCGTAGTACGAGAGGAACCGCAGGTACGGACCTATGGCACAATACTTGTTCGAGCGAACAGTGGTATGACGCTACGTCCGTTGGATTATGCCTGAACGCCTCTAAGGTCGTATCCAAGCTGGATTGCAATGATAAAAATGGGGCAATTGCATTGTATGGCACTTAAACCATTTAAAGTTTGCCTTTTAGGTAAACGACAATGGATTTGTGATGCCAATGTTATCTGTTAACATAGCAAGTGCAGGAGGATATTATCACCTGTACGCCGCGCTAGTTACTTATAAAAACATTATTTAATACAATGACAAAGCCTAGAATCAATTGTAAACGACTTTTGTAACGGGCAAGGTGTTGTAAGTGGTAGAGCAGCTGCCATACTGCGATCCACTGAAGCTCATCCTTAGCTTGACGATTCGAAAATACTTTATTTAACACAATTAAAAAGAAAGAAGTAACATAGAATATTTTTTTATGTTACTTTTTAATAAAGCAAAGTTTATATAAATAATTTATAAAATTAAAAATGAAAATTACAAAACTTATATAAATTTATCAAAGTTAAAAGTAAAGTTTGAACTTTGCTTTATTTAAATACAAATGAATAATAAAAAATACTTTTTATGATAATGAAACTAAAGTTCATATTTTGAACTTTAATGAATAAATGGAATTGAAAATTACAAAACTTATATAAAAATATAAAATGAAAAGTAAAGTCCATATTATGGACTTTGAGTATATACAAATGAACATTTGAATTAATAGAAATTAAATTTACAAAACATATAAATTTATAAAATGAAAAGTAAAGTTTGAGTTAAAAGTAAAGTCCATTGGACTTTACAAAATGAAAATTTGAAGTGATAGAAATGAAATTTACAAAACATATAAATTTATAAAATGAAAAGTAAAGTCCATTGGACAAATGAAAATTTGAATTAATAAAAATGAAATTTACAAAACATATAAACTTATGAAATGAAAAGTAAAGTCCATTGGACAAATGAAAATTTGAATTGATAGAAATGAAATTTACAAAACATATAAACTTATGAAATGAAAATTTGAATTGATAAAAATGAAATTTACAAAACATATAAACTTATGAAATGAAAAGTAAAGTCCATTGGACAAATGAAAATTTGAATTGATAAAAATGAAATTTACAAAACATATAAACTTATGAAATGAAAAGTAAAGTCCATTGGACAAATGAAAATTTGAATTGATAGAAATGAAATTTACAAAACATATAAATTTATAAAATGAAAAGTAAAGTCTATTGGACAAATGAAAATTTGAATTGATAGAAATGAAATTTACAAAACATATAAACTTATGAAATGAAAAGTAAAGTCTATTGGACAAATGAAAATTTGAATTAATAGAAATGAAATTTACAAAACATACAAATTTATAAAATGAAAAGTAAAGTCCATTGGACAAATGAAAATTTGAATTGATAGAAATGAAATTTACAAAACATATAAACTTATGAAATGAAAAGTAAAGTCTATTGGACAAATGAAAATTTGAATTGATAGAAATGAAATTTACAAAACATATAAACTTATGAAATGAAAAGTAAAGTCCATTGGACAAATGAAAATTTGAATTGATAGAAATGAAATTTACAAAACATATAAACTTATGAAATGAAAATTTGAATTGATAAAAATGAAATTTACAAAACATATAAACTTATGAAATGAAAAGTAAAGTCCATTGGACAAATGAAAATTTGAATTGATAAAAATGAAATTTACAAAACATATAAACTTATGAAATGAAAAGTAAAGTCCATTGGACAAATGAAAATTTGAATTGATAGAAATGAAATTTACAAAACATATAAATTTATAAAATGAAAAGTAAAGTCTATTGGACAAATGAAAATTTGAATTGATAGAAATGAAATTTACAAAACATATAAACTTATGAAATGAAAAGTAAAGTCTATTGGACAAATGAAAATTTGAATTGATAGAAATGAAATTTACAAAACATATAAATTTATAAAATGAAAAGTAAAGTCCATTGGACAAATGAAAATTTGAATTGATAGAAATGAAATTTACAAAACATATAAACTTATGAAATGAAAAGTAAAGTCTATTGGACAAATGAAAATTTGAATTGATAGAAATGAAATTTACAAAACATATAAACTTATGAAATGAAAAGTAAAGTCCATTGGACAAATGAAAATTTGAATTAATAGAAATGAAATTTACAAAACATACAAATTTATAAAATGAAAAGTAAAGTTTGAGTTAAAAGTAAAGTCCATGTTTATATTTCCTTAATATCAATTTTTTTACAAATATTGTATGAATCTATGAAGTTAAAAGTAAAGTCCATTGGACTTTACAAAATGAAAATTTGAATTGATAGAAATGAAATTTACAAAACATATAAACTTATGAAATGAAAATTTGAATTGATAAAAATGAAATTTACAAAACATATAAACTTATGAAATGAAAAGTAAAGTCCATTGGACATTGCATTTATACAAATGATAATACAAAAATTTACATTTTCAACGGCGGGCTCAACTATGAGTCTCTAAAGGTAGGTGAATGCATCCTAATCTAAAAAGTGACGCGCTTGAATGGATTAACGAGATTCCCTCTGTCCCCGTTTTTGATAGAAAGTAAAGTCTATTGGACAAATGAAAATTTGAATTGATAGAAATGAAATTTACAAAACATATAAACTTATGAAATGAAAAGTAAAGTCTATTGGACAAATGAAAATTTGAATTGATAGAAATGAAATTTACAAATATTGTATGAATCAATGAAATGAAAAGTAAAGTCCATTGGACTTTACAAAATGAAAATTTGAATTGATAGAAATGAAATTTACAAAACATATAAACTTATGAAATGAAAAGTAAAGTCTATTGGACAAATGAAAATTTGAATTGATAGAAATGAAATTTACAAAACATATAAACTTATGAAATGAAAAGTAAAGTCCATTGGACAAATGAAAATTTGAATTAATAGAAATGAAATTTACAAAACATACAAATTTATAAAATGAAAAGTAAAGTTTGAGTTAAAAGTAAAGTCCATGTTTATATTTCCTTAATATCAATTTTTTTACAAATATTGTATGAATCTATGAAGTTAAAATTAAAGTCCATTGGACTTTACAAAATGAAAATTTGAATTGATAGAAATGAAATTTACAAAACATATAAACTTATGAAATGAAAAGTAAAGTCCATTGGACAAATGAAAATTTGAATTGATAGAAATGAAATTTACAAAACATATAAACTTATGAAATGAAAAGTAAAGTCTATTGGACAAATGAAAATTTGAATTGATAGAAATGAAATTTACAAAACATATAAACTTATGAAATGAAAAGTAAAGTCCATTGGACAAATGAAAATTTGAATTAATAGAAATGAAATTTACAAAACATACAAATTTATAAAATGAAAAGTAAAGTTTGAGTTAAAAGTAAAGTCCATGTTTATATTTCCTTAATATCAATTTTTTTACAAATATTGTATGAATCTATGAAGTTAAAAGTAAAGTCCATTGGACTTTACAAAATGAAAATTTGAATTGATAGAAATGAAATTTACAAAACATATAAACTTATGAAATGAAAAGTAAAGTCCATTGGACAAATGAAAATTTGAATTGATAGAAATGAAATTTACAAATCATATAAATTTATAAAATGAAAAGTAAAGTCCATTGGACATTGCATTTATACAAATGATAATACAAAAATTTAAATTTTCAACGGCGGGCTCAACTATGAGTCTCTAAAGGTAGGTGAATGCATCCTAATCTAAAAAGTGACGCGCTTGAATGGATTAACGAGATTCCCACTGTCCCCGTTTTTTTCTCAGTTTACTTGTGCGCTTCAAAGTGTTCGGTCGTGTTTGCGGATGAAAATTGCTTAAAAAGTAAATTTTCTTGTGTTTTTGTGAGTATTTTCTTAAATCGAAAGTAATTCGCGGAATTGTGCGTGTACGGCATAGTTGAATATCGTCGTGTGCGTGTGTTTTTCTACTTGTGCGTAAATTTTCGCAGAATTGTGTAATTGAGTATTTACTTTATTGCTCTCTTGTGTGCGAATTCGTGGAATTAGGAAGCGAAAATAGTGCTTGTGCGCGTTTATTGCCCTTTTAAGGGCAGCTGTGTGTACAAAAAGTGATAGTTGAATATTGTGTTGTGTGTGTTTATTTACTTGTGCGTAAATTTTCGCAGAATTGTGTAATTTTTGTGTGTTTCACTTTATTGCTCTCTTGTGTGAAGATTCGTGGAATTAGATAACAAAAAGTGCTTGTGCGCGTTTATTGCCCTTTAGCGGCAGCTGCGTGTGCAAAAGGTGGTGGTTGAATATCGTCTTGTGTGTGTTGTGTCTACTTGTGCGTAAATTTTCGCAGAATTGTGTAATTTGTAAAATTGTGTGTTTTACTTTATTGCTCTCTTGTGCGAGGATTCGTGGAATTGGACAGCAACTGTAGCGGCGTTGTATGCAGAAAGTGATAGAGGCTTGCTTGTGGGTTTTTATTGCTGTGAGTCTTTTATTGCTTTTTCTCTTTATTTTATTTTATATTTGTATATTTTTGTATATATTTATATTATATTATATTATTTCCTTTTGTTTTGTGTGCGGGAAAAATTTTGTTTGTCTGTTTTTCACTGTAAGTGCGTAATTGCCTTGCAGGTGTTCATTTTTGTCTGTCCGTTTATTACTGCAAACAGCTTAACTGTCTTGTGGATTTTTAATTCGTAGTATTTTGTGTCTGTTTTTATTGTCTGTCTTGTCTGTTTTTCACTGTAAGTGCTTAACTGCCTTGCAGGTGTTCTTTTCTTGTGTCGTTTTTATTGCCACAAGTGGCTTCACTGTCTTGTGGATTTTTAAATTCGTAGTAATTTTGTGTCTGGTTTTATTGTCTGTCTGGTTTTTAATATTTTTCCGTGAATCACTGTAAGTGCTAATTGCCTTATAGTGATTTTTCTGTCTGTTTATTACTTTGTATGTTTTGAATTTGTCTGTGTTTATATTGGTTTCTGATGGCTTCTATTATAAAACGTAAAGGTGATGGAGTTAAAGTAAAGGGTGTTGTAAAATCGGCTGTTTTGAAAAGTGATAGGAAAAATGATAGGAAAAGTGATAGGATTTTAGATGAGGTTTCTGATGGTTTGTCTACTAGTGAGTTTGGGGATGATTATTCAAAGCGTCCGAGGGTTATTTCGCCGGTAGAGGTTGTAAGTTATAGAGATTCGTCAGCTATGGATACAGTAGATGATTTAGTAGGTGAGGAAAAGGCTAGAAAGAAGGTATTAAAATTGAAGAGTAAGAGAAAGGAGGCAGAAGTTAGTGTTGTAGATGATAGTGTGAATAAAGGTGATAGTAAAGTTGTCAGTGGTCCGAAAACTAGTCGTGGAATGAATGTTAGGATGCGTGAAATTACGGTAGAATTGATGGGCTATTTAAAGAAAGCTCGCGTTGATCCGGCGGTTATTTTGGGAGCCCGCAATATAGCGGATAGATATGAGGGATTGATAGTAGATTCATTGTTAATGAATGAGAATTTGAAAGGACAGGTTGATGCGTTAGAAAAGGCTTCTAGTGTTAGGCGGGTTAATAATTCGCAGGTTGTTTCAAGTCCGGTGTTGTCTGCAAAGAAGGTTGTAGCAGTAGAATCTGTTGTTAGTTTGCCTAGTAGTAGTCAGGCGGTTGTAAGTAAGAAAGTAGCTGTTCCAGTGGCGGTGCCAAAACCTGTGGAAACGTGGTCGGTTGTAGTTAGGGGAAAAGGTGGTATTACTTCTAAGGAAGTTATGCAGAAAGTTACGGGTGAGGTTGGTCCGACACTAGGCGTGCGTGTTCATGATCTTTTTTCTCTACGCAATGGAGAAGCGGTTATTAGAACCCCCTCTGTAGCTGAGAGGGAAAAGGTTATGGCTAACACTAAGTTTAGTGAAGTTGGCCTTGAGGTTATAGTAAGGGAAAAATTAGGTCCTAGGGTTGTAGTACAAAAGGTTCCTGCGGTAATTTCAGTAGATGATTTTATGTCTGATTTATATGAGTTAAATTTTAGTGAGTTAATGAGTTTTGAGGAATTCAAAAAGGTTGTACGGCTTGTTTCAAGTCCGTGGAAAGATACAGGCGGTGTTGTTAGTGTCATTTTAGAGGGTAGTACTCGGGCTATGCAGCATTTGCTGGCTGTGGACCGGTGCTACATTAAGTGGTTTGCGCTTAGAGTTCGTGAATATACACAAATTCAGGCGTGTTATAGATGTATGGGCTTTGACCATAAGGCTAAAGAATGTAGGGCTAAGCAGGACATTTGTCGCCATTGCGGTCAGGCTGGACACATAGCTTCAAGCTGTGAGTTTAGCATACGTTGTCGTAATTGTGCTTTGAGAGGTCAGCCTGCTGATCACTCAATGGTGTCTAATGAATGCCCGATATACGGGGCTAGACTTGCGCGGTTAAATTCAAGGCATTAAGATGGATAGTACGAATTTAAATTTTAAATTTTTGCAGCTTAATTGCCAGGGATCTTTTGTGGTTATGTGTGAGTTAGGACAGGCTATTCGTAGTATGGGTGCGGCTTTTGTTTTTGTACAAGAGCCGTATTCTACGAATGGCCATATTAGAGGTCTTCCTAGTAGGGGTTTGCGTATTTTTACAGATGTAGGTGTAAAGGCCGCTATTATTGTGGCAGATTCTACTATTGACTGCACTATGGTGAGTTCTTCAGAATTCGGTGTATGTATTTCTGCTGAGGGTTCTTTTGGTAGGATATTTTTGTGTAGTTTGTATTGTAGATTTGGCGGGGAATTAGAACCGTACTTAGGTTATATGGAATCAGTGCTGCTCCTTGCGGGTAGTGTTCCACTGATTTTTGGCCTTGATGCGAATGCCAGTTCTCATATGTGGTATAGTAAGATGCTCAGGAATGCTCCTGCGCATCGGAGCTATGCCCGGGGACTGGTTCTTAGTGAGTGGTTAATTGCTAATGATGTTCATGTTCTAAATGAGCCTAGTGATTATTATACCTTTGATGGTCCATGCGGTGCCAGTGATATTGATATCACTGTGGCAAATAGTGTAGCTAGTTTAGGTTTTTCTTTTAGCTGGTCGATTAGAAACGATTTTGGGGTGAGCGATCATAGCCTTATTGAGGTTATGGTTGGTCATACGCGGCGTGTTATTGAGGATGATGGTCTCAGGCGATGGGGCCGTCCTAGTGTTAGTTGGGATAATTATGCTATTTTCTTTAGGGAAATGGTATTAGAAACATCTTTAGCAGATTTTTCAAATCTGTCTATTGATGAACAAGTTGCTAAGGTAGATGAATGGTTAGTTTATGTAAATGATACTATTCTTGGTCGACAGCGTAGGCCTAGGTTTGGTAAAGTAAAGTGGTGGACTAGGCAGCTAACTGCAATGCGTCGTAGAGTCCGTCGTCTCAGGGCTTGGTACCAAAGAGGCAGGCGCACTGGCGCAGAGGATTTGGCTGAGAGAAAAATTGCTTTTAATGCTGAGCTTAAGGTTTATAAGGATGCTATAGTTAGGGTTAAAGAGGCTGAGTGGCGAGATTTTGTTAGGGAAAATAGTGATGATCCCTGGGGAAAAGTTTATAAGATTTGTAGGGGTAAAGGTGGGCGATCTGAGGTTGCTTCACTTAGTGTAGATGGCAGGGTTTTATCGTCGTGGAAGGAATGCATTGATGCTTTGTTGATACATTTCTTTCCGGGGTCGGTTGATCAAGTGCCACCAGTTTTACTGGCTGGCGCTGATCCTCCACCCTTGGACAGGGATGAAATCATACAAAGTGTTCAGCGTGTTAGGTGTAGAAAGTCTCCTGGTATGGACGGTATGACTGGAGAGATGTGTAAAAGCATCTGGAAGGCCATACCCGAGTACTTGGAGGTTTTATTTGGTAAATGTTTAGCTGAAGGTTATTTTCCTGTAGCTTGGAAAACAGCTCGTGTTGTAGTGCTGCTTAAGTCTCCCGACAAGATTAGGAGTAATCCAGGGTCTTATCGGGGCATCAGTTTGCTCCCAGTGCTTGGAAAAGTACTTGAGAGAATTATGGTGTATCGACTTGGGCAGCTTGAAGATGCGAGTCTTTCTGAGCTTCAGTTTGGTTTTAGGCAGGGTAAAAGTGTTGAGGATGCATTAATGCATGTTCGTAATTGTGTTAGCACTTCTGATTCTAAATATGTTTTAGGCATATTTGTTGATTTTAGGGGTGCTTTCGATAATTTACAATGGGGGGCGATAATAAGTAGGTTAGAGGCGGTTGGCTGTCGCGAGATTGGTATCTGGCGCAGCTATTTTGAAAATAGAAAAGCGTGTGTGGTAGGTGGCAATGGCACTGTTTGTAGGAATGTTGTGAGAGGCTGCCCGCAGGGGTCCATCTGTGGTCCATTTATATGGAACCTCATGATGGACACTTTGTTGAGGTCACTTGCAATTTCTTACAAGTTGTGCGCATATGCTGACGATTTGCTCATTCTTATCGAAGGTCAGGCTCGTGCTGATCTTGAGACTAGGGGTGGGCAGGCCATGAGTATTATAGAGTCTTGGAGTAGAAGGGTAGGTGTTGAGGTTTCACGTGAGAAAACGGTAATTATGCTTCTTAAGGGCAAATTATCGATTGAAAGGCCTCCGGTGATAGTTTGTGGTGGTTTTCATCTCAGATATGTGACTGAGGTTAGATATTTAGGTGTAGTAATGGGTGAGAGAATGAATTTTAAAGTTCATATTTCTCATATTAGGGGAAAATTAGTTACAGTTTCAGGTGTTCTTAGGCGTGTGCTTAGAAGTGATTGGGGCCTCAGCAGACGTGCAGTGCGTACCATATATGAAGGGCTATTTGTTGCTTGTGCAACTTTTGGTGCTCCAGTATGGTACGAAACTGTTATGACTGTTGTGGGTAGAAACAAGATTACAACATGTCAGAGAATCGCTTTACTGGCATCTCTGCCTGTTTGTAGGACTGTTTCTACTGAGGCCTTGCAAGTATTGTTAGGTGTTGTACCTTTAGATTTAGAGGTAATTCGTAGGGCTGTTGCTTTCAAGCTTCGAAGGGGATTACCTCTTTTAAGTACTGATTGGGTTTCTGCTGATGAGGTTGCTGGTTTAGATAGAAATCGTCTTAAAGAGGTTTTAGCTGGCTGCGTTGTTGATAGGTGGCAAAATAGGTGGGAGGTTTCTTCTCATGGTCGTGTGACATATTCGTTTATACGAAATGTTACTTTTGTTAGAGACAATCCTCATTTTAGCTTTGGGCTTGGCCTGGGTTTCTTTTTGACTGGACACGGTTCTTTCAATGCATTTTTGCATGGTAGGGGCTTGTCCAGGTCGTCCAGGTGTTTGTGTGGAGCTGATTCTGAGGATTGGCTACATATTTTAACAGTTTGTCCTCTTTTCAATGAGGATAGGGACTTAGGTGGTATGGGAATAGTACGTATTGGTGATACGTATGATTTTAGTAGTGTTTTAGCCAACCCTCGCACCCTGCAATTGCTTGGTGATTTTACGAGGTTGGTATTAAATAGGAGGAGGGTAGATGAGCCTTAGGCCTTAGGTTTTTTATGGTGGTGTCATTATATGTTGCTTTTCTGTAGGTTGGTTTTGTGCATGACATGGGTTTTTATCAACTGGACATGTTACTGTTATACTTTTGTATGGCGGCAGCTTGTTTTAGTTGTCCATGTTATTGTATGGGGCTAATATTGCAGTTGAGTGCATATTTTGACTGGTTTAGTGGCCATAGGCCTAGGTTGTTTGGTGGTTTTCATGATATGTTTTTATCTGTGCTTTAGTTTTTGTGCTTAACCTAGGTTTTATTCGACTGGACATGATTCTTGCTGTGTATTTTGCATGGCGGAAGATTGTTTGAGTCGTCTAGGTTTTTGTGCGGAATTAATGGTGCGGATGAATGCATATTTTGAAGGGTTGTTTTTTCTAAGGGGGTGGTTGTGATGGTATAATATGTTGTTTCATCAACATTACTCGAAGCTAGGCTTCGTTGGCATGTTGATGCTTTAGCGTCCACTTTAGTGGAACGGCCACCAGTCCGGAACTGTTTGGAGTTCAACTGGTAGTAGTCTTTTTGATTACGAAGCTGACCGGAGTCTTTATCTGGTACCACGGGAACCAGGACGCCCCTGGGACTACGGTCCCAGCCTGGTTAATGGTGAGGCCCCTTCGGGGGAGTAACGTGGTGGCTGTGGTTTATGCCCATATCGCGGGTATGAGCAATTTATTGCTCGGTGTGGAGTTGCACTGCAACCATTTTGCTGTTATTCAAAGGACAGTAGGAGTTTTAGATAGGCTCCGCACCTCTACCAGGGTGGAAGCCAGTGTCCAAATACACTGCCTTTAAAATGGTACCTTTACTCCAATGGTCACGGCTTTGTGACGGGAGGTTTAAAGGGATGTTGGTAAACATTTTTACCCAGTGGTTAAGAGCCACCATGAGATTATGTCTTAGTACAGGTACTCATGTAAAACTCGGACTTTCTGTCCCCGTTTTTTATTTATTAAAGCCATCAACTACTGTGATATACCTGCGTACGGCAGGAGCTCACATGATTCAATATTAATATATATTTATACAAACGAATAATGTTAAACTAATAATATAATTATGAAATGAATAGCAACATCATCTATACAACAAATAATAAACTTTGCTTCATTTATACACATATTAATATAAAAGTTATGTATAATGAAAATTAATTGCAAGCAAAGTTCGTATATTGAACAAGATAATTTAAAGATAGATAGCTTTTTGTTTTATAAAAATAATAACGAAAAGCTGATATTAAGGAAATATAAACATGAAATTGTAAGTAAATATAAATTTTTTAAAAATATATACAATTTTGAGAAAGTTTCAATGTTTTAATATAATAATTTCATATGATAAAATCTAATAATGTAATAATAGCGAAAAACTGATATTAAGGAAATATAAACATAAAATTGTAAGTAAATATAAATTTTTTAAAAATATATACAATTTTGAGAAAGTTTCAATGTTTTCATATAATAATTTCATATGATAAAATCTAATAATGTAATAATAGCGAAAAACTGATATTAAGGAAATATAAACATAAAATTGAATTTTTCTTAAACAAATCTACAATTTTGAGAAAATATAAATTTTTCTTTTTGAAATTATTTCTATAAATTAATATCGTTTATTCGCAAAAAAGAAAATTTGAAAAATTTTATTTTTGAAGTTTTTATCAAAACTTTTTAAACGTATATTTCCCTAATATCACTTTATGCAAATTTCAAATTCTACAATTTTGAGAAAATATAAATTTTTCTTTTTGAAATTATTTCTATAAATTAATATCGTTCATTTGCAAAAAAGAAAATTTGAAAAATTTTATTTTTGAAGTTTTTATCAACATTTTTTAAACGTATATTTCCCTAATATCACTTTATGTAAATTTCAAAAAAAAAAAAATCCACAATTTTGAAAAAATTCAAAATGTTTTTTATTAATATTTTAGATCCTGTTTTTATCGTTCATAATCAAAAAGAAAATTGAAAAAATTCCACTTGGAACCGAAGTTATGAATTTTTCAAATTTTCAAAATCTCAAATTGGCGGGGAAGTTGTACATAAATATCTGTAAGAACTTGCAAATGAGAAACAAGTCAAGTAATATTTCCTTAATTTCAAAAATTGCATATTGAATTTTTTAATGTAATTTGCTTTAAGGAAGATGGGTTTTTGTTTAAATACAAATTCTCCGTCATATTTTATGTAACTAACCGATGGATGGGTTTTGTTCTCGTAATTTGTGGGGTGAGGCTATTTTTATTAATAGCGTATATCTTCACTTTGCGATGCTAATAACAATTCTCCGTCATATTTTATGTTGATGAAAGTAATTTGTCATATGGAAAGAAATAATTTTTCCATTATATGCCAAACGAAAATTTTTAAAAACAAAAGATTTTGGATGTTTTCTTGAAACAATTTAGTATAATAAGTAAGCGCTCGTCTTACGGCTCATGTAATGCAGATACCACATGTATAAGGTGGTTTTGGGCTCAAACGGCAGCATTACATTATGAAAAAAGTATAATTCTTAATTATACATCAAAACACTAACCATATAATAATAAAAAAATTATATTTGGTTAGCAATGATAAAAATAAATAAATGAAATATAAAACTATTTCACACAATATACCGATGTGAAATTGGTTATAGAAAAAAAATTTACGATACAAAGTAGGCCGAGATCCGAATTCGTATTTTTTTTATGATAATATTGTGAGATATTATTCTGGTTGATCCTGCCAGTAGTTATATGCTTGTCTCAAAGATTAAGCCATGCATGTCTAAGTACAAACGAAATTAAAAGTGAAACCGCAAAAGGCTCATTATATCAGTTATGGTTCCTTAGATTGTTAACAGTTACTTGGATAACTGTGGTAATTCTAGAGCTAATACATGCAATATAAACACGGACCTTTGGGACGTGTGCTTTTATTAGGCTAAAACCAAGCGATCGCAAGATCGTTATTATGGTTGAACTCTAGATAACTTGCAGATCGTACGGTCTTGTACCGACGACAGATCTTTCAAATGTCTGCCCTATCAACTTTTGATGGTAGTATTTAGGACTACCATGGTTGCAACGGGTAACGGGGAATCAGGGTTCGATTCCGGAGAGGGAGCCTGAGAAACGGCTACCACATCTAAGGAAGGCAGCAGGCGCGTAAATTACCCACTCCCAGCTCGGGGAGGTAGTGACGAAAAATAACAATACAGGACTCATATTAGAGGCCCTGTAATTGGAATGAGTACACTTTAAATCCCTTAACAAGGACCTATTGGAGGGCAAGTCTGGTGCCAGCAGCCGCGGTAACTCCAGCTCCAATAGCGTATATTAAAGTTGTTGCGGTTAAAACGTTCGTAGTTGAACTTGTGCTTCATACGGGTAGTACGACTATAATTGTAGTTTGTACTGTACCTTATGTATGTAAGCGTATTACCGGTGGAGTTCTTATATGTATTTAATATTTATATTTATACATATTCCTCCTATTTAAACCTGCTTCAGTGCTCTTCATCGAGTGTTGTTGTGGGCCGGTACAATTACTTTGAACAAATTAGAGTGCTTAAAGCAGGCTCCAAATGCCTGAATATTTTGTGCATGGAATAATGAAATAAGACCTCTGTTCTACTTTCATTGGTTTTTAGATCAAGAGGTAATGATTAATAGAAGCAGTTTGGGGGCATTAGTATTACGACGCGAGAGGTGAAATTCTTGGACCGTCGTAAGACTAACTTAAGCGAAAGCATTTGCCAAAGATGTTTTCATTAATCAAGAACGAAAGTTAGAGGTTCGAAGGCGATCAGATACCGCCCTAGTTCTAACCATAAACGATGCCAGCTAGCAATTGGGTGTAGCTACTATCATGGCTCTCTCAGTCGCTTCCCGGGAAACCAAAGCTTTTGGGCTCCGGGGGAAGTATGGTTGCAAAGCTGAAACTTAAAGGAATTGACGGAAGGGCACCACCAGGAGTGGAGCCTGCGGCTTAATTTGACTCAACACGGGAAAACTTACCAGGTCCGAACATAAGTGTGTAAGACAGATTGATAGCTCTTTCTCGAATCTATGGGTGGTGGTGCATGGCCGTTCTTAGTTCGTGGAGTGATTTGTCTGGTTAATTCCGATAACGAACGAGACTCAAATATATTAAATAGATGCTTTCAGGATTATGGTGTTTGAAGCTTTTATAGCCTTCATTCACGAGTGCAGTAAAATGTGCGAGTGTTTGAATGTGTCTATGAAAGTGGAGCCGTACCTGTTGGTTTGTCCCATTATAAGGACACTAGCTTCTTAAATGGACAAATTGCGTCTAGCAATAATGAGATTGAGCAATAACAGGTCTGTGATGCCCTTAGATGTCCTGGGCTGCACGCGCGCTACAATGAAAGTATCAACGTGTATTTCCTAGACCGAGAGGTCCGGGTAAACCGCTGAACCACTTTCATGCTTGGGATTGTGAACTGAAACTGTTCACATGAACTTGGAATTCCCAGTAAGTGTGAGTCATTAACTCGCATTGATTACGTCCCTGCCCTTTGTACACACCGCCCGTCGCTACTACCGATTGAATTATTTAGTGAGGTCTCCGGACGTGATCACTGTAACGCCTTGTGTGTTACGGATGTTTCGCAAAAGTTGACCGAACTTGATTATTTAGAGGAAGTAAAAGTCGTAACAAGGTTTCCGTAGGTGAACCTGCGGAAGGATCATTAATGTGTTCCTTACCGTTAAACAAACAAAAAAAAAAAAAAAAAACAAAAATGAAATAAAACACGAAAAGAAGAATTTATATATAATATAAATTTCTTCTTTTTTTTTATATAAAAAATATAAAATTAAAAAATTAAATGAATGCAATGAAAATAATATGAAGATCAAAGACCAAAGAGTAAAGCATTTTGAGTATAATGCAATTGAGGATTTGAAGTAATGAGATATCATAAGCATTTTAAGCCAAAATGATATGTAGCAAATAAAGAAAAATTCAAATAGAATTTTATTAAACACAAAAAAAGAAAAGTCCAAATTGGCAATAACAAGCATTTAAAATGTTTTTAAAATGATCGTCATCTCATTAGTGACGCGTAGAGTTTGAACGTTAATTGATTGGGATCCCATTTTACGTTAAACTTTTTTAAAGAAAGTCAGAAATAATAAAACATAATAATAATTATAGTTGTACTTGTATATTACAAAAAATGTATTTATATATAAGTTAAAAATAATCGTTTCTTTTTTTTATATTATAAAAATATATAAAAATTGAGACTAAGACATACGCAACAGAAATTATATTTGTTTTATAAATTAAATTATTGAAGGAATTGATATATGCCAATTTAATTTTTGGTGTATTTTTGATTTCTTTCAATAAAAAAACTTATGAATTGCTATCAAAATGAAACAAAAAATAATATCACTCTAAGCGGTGGATCACTTGGCTCATGGGTCGATGAAGAACGCAGCAAACTGTGCGTCATCGTGTGAACTGCAGGACACATGAACATCGACATTTTGAACGCATATCGCAGTCCATGCTGTAATGTACTTTAATTTTTAATTTAAGTGCTGCTTGGACTACATATGGTTGAGGGTTGTAAGACTATGCTAAATTAAGTTGCTTTTTTTTTATATATATATAATATATATATAAAATAAAGCACATGTTGTGTTAATGGATACAAATTATTATTAATAATTTTAGTATTCATAATGCTAATAGCTAAAGATATAAAAACCTCATAAATATGAATAAAATCAGAGTATTTTTTTATAATTTATAAAGTGTATTCTTTTTTTATTGAGGAAAGTCTAGCATAAAATAAAAAACTTATGAAACTAGAATTGCCTCTTTAATAAAATGAATTGAAAATTGAAAAAAATAAAAGAAATGATTTATAATTCATGGTTTTAAAATATTTTTTTTGTTATTTATAATAATAAATTATATTTTGTGTTATACAACCTCAACTCATATGGGATTACCCCCTGAATTTAAGCATATTAATGAGGGGAGGAAAAGAAACTAACAAGGATTTTCTTAGTAGCGGCGAGCGAAAAGAAAATAGTTCAGCACTAAGTCACTTTGTCTTTATGGCAAATGTGAGATGCAGTGTATGGAATGTCAAATTTCTAGTATGAGAAATTAACGATTTAAGTCCTTCTTAAATGAGGCCATTTACCCATAGAGGGTGCCAGGCCCGTATAACGTTAATGATTACTAGATGGCATTTCCAAAGAGTCGTGTTGCTTGATAGTGCAGCACTAAGTGGGTGGTAAACTCCATCTAAAACTAAATATAACCATGAGACCGATAGTAAACAAGTACCGTGAGGGAAAGTTGAAAAGAACTCTGAATAGAGAGTTAAATAGTACGTGAAACTGCTTAGAGGTTAAGCCCGATGAACTTGAATATCCATTATAGAAAATTCATCATTATGATTTATAATATAAATAATATTATAATAATAGTGTGCATTTTTTCTATATAAAGGACATTGTAATCTATTAACATAAATAAAAGTATTTATCATAAGATCATTTGCATAAGTTTATTCAAATTATTTTGCTTGCAATTTAACATAGAATAAATGCTTATGATTGGATAAAGTGTTGATAGATTTATTATAATATAGTGCTTAAATATATTTATATATTTTATAATAGCATATTAATCAATGATTTTTATGTTTATTATATGCACTTATATGATTAACAATGCGAAAGATTCAGGATACCTTCGGGACCCGTCTTGAAACACGGACCAAGGAGTCTAACATATTTGCAAGTTATTGGGAATAAAAACCTAATAGCGAAATTAACATAACTTATATAATGGGATTAGTTTTTAGCCTATTTATAGTCTATTAATTCAATCCCGGGGCGTTCTATACAGTTATGTATAATAATATTTATATTATTTATACCTCTAACTAGAGCGTACCTTGAGCATATATGCTGTGACCCGAAAGATGGTGAACTATACTTGATCAGGTTGAAGTCAGGGGAAACCCTGATGGAAGACCGAAACAGTTCTGACGTGCAAATCGATTGTCAGAATTGAGTATAGGGGCGAAAGACCAATCGAACCATCTAGTAGCTGGTTCCCTCCGAAGTTTCCCTCAGGATAGCTGGTGCATTTAAAATTTATGTAAAATAATCTTATCTGGTAAAGCGAATGATTAGAGGCCTTAGGGTCGAAACGATCTTAACCTATTCTCAAACTTTAAATGGGTAAGAACCTCACCTTTCTTGGTATGAAGGTAGTGGTTGTGATATAATGTGCCCAGTGGGCCACTTTTGGTAAGCAGAACTGGCGCTGTGGGATGAACCAAACGTAATGTTACGGTGCCCAAATTAACAACTCATGCAGATACCATGAAAGGCGTTGGTTGCTTAAAACAGCAGGACGGTGGACATGGAAGTCGTAATCCGCTAAGGAGTGTGTAACAACTCACCTGCCGAAGCAACTAGCCCTTAAAATGGATGGCGCTTAAGTTGTATACCTATACATTACCGCTAAAGTAGATGGTTTATGTTCAATCTCGGTTGGATAATAAGCTTTGAAACTTTAGTGAGTAGGAGGGTACAATGGTGAGCATAGAAGTGTTTGGCGTAAGCCTGCATGGAGCTGCCATTGGTACAGATCTTGGTGGTAGTAGCAAATAATCGAATGAGACCTTGGAGGACTGAAGTGGAGAAGGGTTTCGTGTGAACAGTGGTTGATCACGAGTTAGTCGGTCCTAAGTTCAAGGCGAAAGCCGAAAATTTTCAAGTTAAAATGAAATAAAATAAAATAATATTAAAAATAATTAAACACTTGAATAATTTTGAACGAAAGGGAATACGGTTCCAATTCCGTAACCTGTTGAGTATCCGTTTGTTATTAAATATGGGCCTTGTGCTCATCCTGGCAACAGGAACGACCATAAAGAAGCCGTCGAGAGGTATCGGAAGAGTTTTCTTTTCTGTTTTATAGTCGTACTACCATGGAAGTCTTTCGAAGAGAGATATGGTAGATGGACTAGAAGAGCATGACATTTACTGTTGTGTCGATATTTTCTCCTCGGACCTTGAAAATTTATGGTGGGGTCACGCAAACTTCTCAACAGGCCGTACCAATATCCGCAGCTGGTCTCCAAGGTGAAGAGTCTCTAGTCGATAGAATAATGTAGGTAAGGGAAGTCGGCAAATTAGATCCGTAACTTCGGGATAAGGATTGGCTCTGAAGATTGAGATAGTCGGGCTTGATTGGGAAGCAATAACATGGTTTATGTACTCGTTCTGGGTAAATAGAGGTTCTCGGATCTTGTTCCCCGGATAGTAGTTACGTAGCCAATTGTGGAACTTTCTTGCTAAAATTTTTAGGGAATTATCGTAAGATAATATTCCTTTTAAATTATAACGACTATCAATTAACAATCAATTCAGAACTGGCACGGACTTGGGGAATCCGACTGTCTAATTAAAACAAAGCATTGTGATGGCCCTAACGGGTGTTGACACAATGTGATTTCTGCCCAGTGCTCTGAATGTCAAAGTGAAGAAATTCAAGTAAGCGCGGGTAAACGGCGGGAGTAACTATGACTCTCTTAAGGTAGCCAAATGCCTCGTCATCTAATTAGTGACGCGCATGAATGGATTAACGAGATTCCCTCTGTCCCTATCTACTCGAGTTTACTTGTGCGCTTCAAAGTGTTCGGTCGTGTTTGCGGATGAAAATTGCTTAAAAAGTAAATTTTCTTGTGTTTTTGTGAGTATTTTCTTAAATCGAAAGTAATTCGCGGAATTGTGCGTGTACGGCATAGTTGAATATCGTCGTGTGCGTGTGTTTTTCTACTTGTGCGTAAATTTTCGCAGAATTGTGTAATTGAGTATTTACTTTATTGCTCTCTTGTGTGCGAATTCGTGGAATTAGGAAGCGAAAATAGTGCTTGTGCGCGTTTATTGCCCTTTTAAGGGCAGCTGTGTGTACAAAAAGTGATAGTTGAATATTGTGTTGTGTGTGTTTGTTTACTTGTGCGTAAATTTTCGCAGAATTGTGTAATTTTTGTGTGTTTCACTTTATTGCTCTCTTGTGTGAAGATTCGTGGAATTAGATAACAAAAAGTGCTTGTGCGCGTTTATTGCCCTTTAGCGGCAGCTGCGTGTGCAAAAGGTGGTGGTTGAATATCGTCTTGTGTGTGTTTTGTCTACTTGTGCGTAAATTTTCCCAGAATTGTGTAGTTTGTAAAATTGTGTGTTTTACTTTATTGCTCTCTTGTGCGAGGATTCGTGGAATTGGACAGCAACTGTAGCGGCGTTGTATGCAGAAAGTGATAGAGGCTTGCTTGTGGGTTTTTATTGCTGTGAGTCTTTTATTGCTTTTTCTCTTTATTTTATTTTATATTTGTATATTTTTTGTATATATTTATATTATATTATATTATTGCCTTTTGTTTTGTGTGCGGGAAAATTTTGTTTGTCTGTTTTTCACTGTAAGTGCGTAATTGCCTTGCAGGTGTTCATTTTTGTCTGTCCGTTTATTACTGCAAACAGCTTAACTGTCTTGTGGATTTTTAATTCGTAGTATTTTGTGTCTGTTTTTATTGTCTGTCTTGTCTGTTTTTCACTGTAAGTGCTTAACTGCCTTGCAGGTGTTCTTTTCTTGTGTCGTTTATATTGCCACAAGTGGCTTCACTGTCTTGTGGATTTTTAAATTCGTAGTAATTTTGTGTCTGTTTTTATTGTCAGTCTGGTTTTAATATTTTTCCGTGAATCACTGTAAGTGCTAATTGCCTTATAGTGATTTTTCTGTCTGTTTATTACTTTGTATGTTTTAAATTTGTCTGTGTTTATATTGGTTTCTGATGGCTTCTATTATAAAACGTAAAGGTGATGGAGTTAAAGTAAAGGGTGTTGTAAAGTCGGCTGTTTTGAAAAGTGATAGGAAAAATGATAGGAAAAATGATAGGATTTTAGATGAGGTTTCTGATGGTTTGTCTACTAGTGAGTTTGGGGATGATTATTCAAAGCGTCCGAGGGTTATTTCGCCGGTAGAGGTTGTAAGTTATAGAGATTCGTCAGCTATGGATACAGTAGATGATTTAGGTGGTGAGGAAAAGGCTAGAAAGAAGGTATTAAAATTGAAGAGTAAGAAAAAGGAGGCAGAAGTTATTGTTGTAGATGATAGTGTGAATAAAGGTGATAGTAAAGTTGTCAGTGGTCCGAAAACTAGTCGTGGAATGAATGTTAGGATGCGTGAAATCACGGTAGAATTGATGGGCTATTTAAAGAAAGCTCGCGTTGATCCGGCGGTTATTTTGGGAGCCCGCAATATAGCGGATAGATATGAGGGATTGATAGTAGATTCATTGTTAATGAATGAGAATTTGAAAGGACAGGTTGATGCGTTGGAAAAGGCTTCTAGTGTTAGGCGGGTTAATAATTCCCAGGTTGTTTCAAGTCCGGTGTTGTCCGCAAAGAAGGTTGTAGCAGTAGAATCTGTTGTTAGTTTGCCTGGTAGTAGTCAGGCGGCTGTAAGTAAGAAAGTAGCTGTTCCAATGGCGGTGCCAAAACCTGTAGAAACGTGGTCGGTTGTAGTTAGGGGAAAAGGTGGTATTACTTCTAAGGAAGTTATGCAGAAAGTTACGGGTGAGGTCGGTCCGACACTAGGCGTGCGTGTTCATGATCTTTTTTCTCTACGCAATGGAGAAGCGGTTATTAGAACCCCCTCTGTAGCTGAGAGGGAAAAAGTTATGGCTAACACTAAGTTTAGTGAAGTTGGCCTTGAGGTTATAGTAAGGGAAAAATTAGGTCCTAGGGTTGTAGTACAAAAGGTTCCTGCGGTAATTTCAGTAGATGATTTTATGTCTGATTTATATGAGTTGAATTTTAGTGAGTTAATGAGTTTTGATGAATTCAAAAAGGTTGTACGGCTTGTTTCAAGTCCGTGGAAAGATACAGGCGGTGTTGTTAGTGTCATTTTAGAGGGTAGTACTCGGGCTATGCAGCATTTGCTGGCTGTGGACCGGTGCTATATTAAGTGGTTTGCGCTTAGAGTTCGTGAATATACACAAATTCAGGCGTGTTATAGATGTATGGGCTTTGACCATAAGGCTAAAGAATGTAGGGCTAAGCAAGACATTTGTCGCCATTGCGGTCAGGCTGGACACATAGCTTCAAGCTGTGAGTTTAGCATACGTTGTCGTAATTGTGCTTTGAGAGGTCAGCCTGCTGATCACTCAATGGTGTCTAATGAATGCCCGATATACGGGGCTAGACTTGCGCGGTTAAATTCAAGGCATTAAGATGGATAGTACAAATTTAAATTTTAAATTTTTGCAGCTTAATTGCCAGGGATCTTTTGTGGTTATGTGTGAGTTAGGGCAGGCTATTCGTAGTATGGGTGCGGCTTTTGTTTTTGTACAAGAGCCGTATTCTACGAATGGCCATATTAGAGGTCTTCCTAGTAGGGGCTTGCGTATTTTTACAGATGTAGGTGTAAAGGCCGCTATTATTGTGGCAGATTCTACTATTGACTGCACTATGGTGAGTTCTTCAGAATTCGGTGTATGTATTTCTGCTGAGGGTTCTTTTGGTACGATATTTTTGTGTAGTTTGTATTGTAGATTTGGCGGGGAATTAGAACCGTACTTAGGTTATATGGAATCAGTGCTGCTCCTTGCGGGTAGTGTTCCACTGATTTTTGGCCTTGATGCGAATGCCAGTTCTCATATGTGGTATAGTAAGATGCTCAGGAATGCTCCTGCGCATCGGAGCTATGCCCGGGGACTGGTTCTTAGTGAGTGGTTAATTGCTAATGATGTTCATGTTCTAAATGAGCCTAGTGATTATTATACCTTTGATGGTCCATGCGGTGCCAGTGATATTGATATCACTGTGGCAAATAGTGTAGCTAGTTTAGGTTTTTCTTTTAGCTGGTCGATTAGAAACGATTTTGGGGTGAGCGATCATAGCCTTATTGAGGTTATGGTTGGTCATACGCGTCGTGTAATTGAGGATGATGGTCTCAGACGATGGGGCCGTCCTAGTGTTAGTTGGGATAATTATGCTATTTTCTTTAGGGAAATGGTATTAGAAACATCTTTAGCAGATTTTTCAAATCTGTCTATTGATGAACAGGTTGCTAAGGTAGATGAATGGTTAGTTTATGTAAATGATACTATTCTTGGTCGACAGCGTAGGCCTAGGTTTGGTAAAGTAAAGTGGTGGACTAGGCAGCTAACTGCAATGCGTCGTAGAGTCCGTCGTCTCAGGGCTTGGTACCAAAGAGGCAGGCGCACTGGTGCAGAGGACTTGGCTGAGAGGAAAATTGCTTTTAATGCTGAGCTTAAGGTTTATAAGGATGCTATAGTTAGGGTTAAAGAGGCTGAGTGGCGAGATTTTGTTAGGGAAAATAGTGATGATCCCTGGGGAAAAGTTTATAAGATTTGTAGGGGTAAAGGTGGGCGATCTGAGGTTGCTTCACTTAGTGTAGATGGCAGGGTTTTATCGTCATGGAAGGAATGCATTGATGCTTTGTTGATACATTTCTTTCCGGGGTCGGTTGATCAAGTGCCACCAGTTTTGCTGGCTGGCGCTGATCCTCCACCCTTGGACAGGGATGAAATCATACAAAGTGTTCAGCGTGTTAGGTGTAGAAAGTCTCCTGGTATGGACGGTATGACTGGAGAGATGTGTAAAAGCATCTGGAAGGCCATACCCGAGTACTTGGAGGTTTTATTTGGTAAATGTTTAGCTGAAGGTTATTTTCCTGTAGCTTGGAAAACAGCTCGTGTTGTAGTGCTGCTTAAGTCTCCCGACAAGATTAGGAGTAATCCAGGGTCTTATCGGGGCATCAGTTTGCTCCCAGTGCTTGGAAAAGTACTTGAGAGAATTATGGTGTATCGACTTGGGCAGCTCGAAGATGCGAGTCTTTCTGAGCTTCAGTTTGGTTTTAGGCAGGGCAAAAGTGTTGAGGATGCATTAATGCATGTTCGTAATTGTGTTAGCACTTCTGATACTAAATATGTTTTAGGCATATTTGTTGATTTTAGGGGTGCTTTCGATAATTTACAATGGGGGGCGATAATAAGTAGGTTAGAGGCGGTTGGCTGTCGCGAGATTGGTATCTGGCGCAGCTATTTTGAAAATAGAAAAGCGTGTGTGGTAGGTGGCAATGGCACTGTTTGTAGGAATGTTGTGAGAGGCTGCCCGCAGGGGTCCATCTGTGGTCCATTTATATGGAATCTCATGATGGACACTTTGTTGAGGTCACTTGCAATTTCTTACAAGTTGTGCGCATATGCTGACGATTTGCTCATTCTTATTGAAGGTCAGGCTCGTGCTGATCTTGAGACTAGGGGTGGGCAGGCCATGAGTATTATAGAGTCTTGGAGTAGAAGGGTAGGTGTTGAGGTTTCACGTGAGAAAACGGTAATTATGCTTCTTAAGGGCAAATTATCGATTGAAAGGCCTCCGGTGATAGTTTGTGGTGGTTTTCATCTCAGATATGTGACTGAGGTTAGATATTTAGGTGTAGTAATGGGTGAGAGAATGAATTTTAAAGTTCATATTTCTCATATTAGGGGAAAATTAGTTACAGTTTCAGGTGTTCTTAGGCGTGTGCTTAGAAGTGATTGGGGCCTCAGCAGACGTGCAGTGCGTACCATATATGAAGGGCTTTTTGTTGCTTGTGCAACTTTTGGTGCTCCAGTATGGTACGAAACTGTTATGACTGTTGTGGGTAGAAACAAGATTACAACATGTCAGAGAATCGCTTTACTGGCATCTCTGCCTGTTTGTAGGACTGTTTCTACTGAGGCCTTGCAAGTATTGTTAGGTGTTGTACCTTTAGATTTAGAGGTAATTCGTAGGGCTGTTGCTTTCAAGCTTCGAAGGGGATTACCTCTTTTAAGTACTGATTGGGTTTCTGCTGATGAGGTTGCTGGTTTAGATAGAAAACGTCTTAAAGAGGTTTTAGCTGGCTGCGTTGTTGATAGGTGGCAAAATAGGTGGGAGGTTTCTTCTCATGGTCGTGTGACATATTCGTTTATACGAAATGTTACTTTTGTTAGAGACAATCCTCATTTTAGCTTTGGGCTTGGCCTGGGTTTCTTTTTGACTGGACACGGTTCTTTCAATGCATTTTTGCATGGTAGGGGCTTGTCCAGGTCGTCCAGGTGTTTGTGTGGAGCTGATTCTGAGGATTGGCTACATATTTTAACAGTTTGTCCTCTTTTCAATGAGGATAGGGACTTAGGTGGTATGGGAATAGTACGTATTGGTGATACGTATGATTTTAGTAGTGTTTTAGCCAACCCTCGCACCCTGCAATTGCTTGGTGATTTTACGAGGTTGGTATTAAATAGGAGGAGGGTAGATGAGCCTTAGGCCTTAGGTTTTTATGGTGGTGTCATTATATGTTGCTTTTCTGTAGGTTGGTTTTGTGCATGACATGGGTTTTTATCAACTGGACATGTTACTGTTATACTTTTGTATGGCGGCAGCTTGTTTTAGTTGTCCATGTTATTGTATGGGGCTAATATTGCAGTTGAGTGCATATTTTGACTGGTTTAGTGGCCATAGGCCTAGGTTGTTTGGTGGTTTTCATGATATGTTTTTATCTGTGCTTTAGTTTTTGTGCTTAACCTAGGTTTTATTCGACTGGACATGATTCTTGCTGTGTATTTTACATGGCGGATGATTGTTTGAGTCGTCTAGGTTTTTGTGCGGAATTAATGGTGCGGATGAATGCATATTTTGAAGGGTTGTTTTTCTAAGGGGGTGGTTGTGATGGTATAATATGTTGTTTCATCAACATTACTCGAAGCTAGGCTTCGTTGGCATGTTGATGCCTTAGCGTCCACTTTAGTGGAACGGCCACCAGTCCGGAACTGTTTGGAGTTCAACTGGTAGTAGTCTTTTTGATTACGAAGCTGACCGGAGACTTTATCTGGTACCACGGGAACCAGGACGCCCCTGGGACTACGGTCCCAGCCTGGTTAATGGTGAGGTCCCTTCGGGGGAGTAACGTGGTGGCTGTGGTTTATGCCCATATCGCGGGTATGAGCAATTTATTGCTCGGTGTGGAGTTGCACTGCAACCATTTTGCTGTTATTCAAAGAACAGTAGGAGTTTTAGATAGGCTCCGCACCTCTACCAGGGTGGAAGCCAGTGTCCAAATACACTGCCTTTAAAATGGTACCTTTACTCCAATGGTCACGGCTTTGTGACGGGAGGTTTAAAGGGATGTTGGTAAACATTTTTACCCAGTGGTTAAGAGCCACCATGAGATTATGTCTTAGTACAGGTACTCATGTAAAACTCGGACTTTCTGTCCCCGTTTTTTATTTATTAAAGCCATCAACTACTGTGATATACCTGCGTACGGCAGGAGCTCACATGATTCAATATTAATATATATTTATACAAACGAATAATGTTAAACTAATAATATAATTATGAAATGAATAGCAACATCATCTATACAACAAATAATAAACTTTGCTTCATTTATACACATATTAATATAAAAGTTATGTATAATGAAAATTAATTGCAAGCAAAGTTCGTATATTGAACAAGATAATTTAAAGATAGATAGCTTTTTGTTTTATAAAAATAATAACGAAAAGCTGATATTAAGGAAATATAAACATGAAATTGTAAGTAAATATAAATTTTTTAAAAATATATACAATTTTGAGAAAGTTTCAATGTTTTAATATAATAATTTCATATGATAAAATCTAATAATGTAATAATAGCGAAAAACTGATATTAAGGAAATATAAACATAAAATTGTAAGTAAATATAAATTTTTTAAAAATATATACAATTTTGAGAAAGTTTCAATGTTTTCATATAATAATTTCATATGATAAAATCTAATAATGTAATAATAGCGAAAAACTGATATTAAGGAAATATAAACATAAAATTGAATTTTTCTTAAACAAATCTACAATTTTGAGAAAATATAAATTTTTCTTTTTGAAATTATTTCTATAAATTAATATCGTTTATTCGCAAAAAAGAAAATTTGAAAAATTTTATTTTTGAAGTTTTTATCAAAACTTTTTAAACGTATATTTCCCTAATATCACTTTATGCAAATTTCAAATTCTACAATTTTGAGAAAATATAAATTTTTCTTTTTGAAATTATTTCTATAAATTAATATCGTTCATTTGCAAAAAAGAAAATTTGAAAAATTTTATTTTTGAAGTTTTTATCAACATTTTTTAAACGTATATTTCCCTAATATCACTTTATGTAAATTTCAAAAAAAAAAAAATCCACAATTTTGAAAAAATTCAAAATGTTTTTTATTAATATTTTAGATCCTGTTTTTATCGTTCATAATCAAAAAGAAAATTGAAAAAATTCCACTTGGAACCGAAGTTATGAATTTTTCAAATTTTCAAAATCTCAAATTGGCGGGGAAGTTGTACATAAATATCTGTAAGAACTTGCAAATGAGAAACAAGTCAAGTAATATTTCCTTAATTTCAAAAATTGCATATTGAATTTTTTAATGTAATTTGCTTTAAGGAAGATGGGTTTTTGTTTAAATACAAATTCTCCGTCATATTTTATGTAACTAACCGATGGATGGGTTTTGTTCTCGTAATTTGTGGGGTGAGGCTATTTTTATTAATAGCGTATATCTTCACTTTGCGATGCTAATAACAATTCTCCGTCATATTTTATGTTGATGAAAGTAATTTGTCATATGGAAAGAAATAATTTTTCCATTATATGCCAAACGAAAATTTTTAAAAACAAAAGATTTTGGATGTTTTCTTGAAACAAT
>OX031011.1:26957698-26962698 GCA_943735925.1 Pollenia amentaria
TGAGGATTTGAAGTAATGAGATATCATAAGCATTTTAAGCCAAAATGATATGTAGCAAATAAAGAAAAATTCAAATAGAATTTTATTAAACACAAAAAAAGAAAAGTCCAAATTGGCAATAACAAGCATTTAAAATGTTTTTAAAATGATCGTCATCTCATTAGTGACGCGTAGAGTTTGAACGTTAATTGATTGGGATCCCTTGGGATCCCATTTTACGTTAAACTTTTTTAAAGAAAGTCAGAAATAATAAAACATAATAATAATTATAGTTGTACTTGTATATTACAAAAAATGTATTTATATATAAGTTAAAAATAATCGTTTCTTTTTTTTATATTATAAAAATTGAGACTAAGACATACGCAACAGAAATTATATTTGTTTTATAAATTAAATTATTGAAGGAATTGATATATGCCAATTTAATTTTTGGTGTATTTTTGATTTCTTTCAATAAAAAAACTTATGAATTGCTATCAAAATGAAACAAAAAATAATATCACTCTAAGCGGTGGATCACTTGGCTCATGGGTCGATGAAGAACGCAGCAAACTGTGCGTCATCGTGTGAACTGCAGGACACATGAACATCGACATTTTGAACGCATATCGCAGTCCATGCTGTAATGTACTTTAATTTTTAATTTAAGTGCTGCTTGGACTACATATGGTTGAGGGTTGTAAGACTATGCTAAATTAAGTTGCTTTTTTTTTATATATATATAATATATATATAAAATAAAGCACATGTTGTGTTAATGGATACAAATTATTATTAATAATTTTAGTATTCATAATGCTAATAGCTAAAGATATAAAAACCTCATAAATATGAATAAAATCAGAGTATTTTTTTATAATTTATAAAGTGTATTCTTTTTTTATTGAGGAAAGTCTAGCATAAAATAAAAAACTTATGAAACTAGAATTGCCTCTTTAATAAAATGAATTGAAAATTGAAAAAAATAAAAGAAATGATTTATAATTCATGGTTTTAAAATATTTTTTTTGTTATTTATAATAATAAATTATATTTTGTGTTATACAACCTCAACTCATATGGGATTACCCCCTGAATTTAAGCATATTAATGAGGGGAGGAAAAGAAACTAACAAGGATTTTCTTAGTAGCGGCGAGCGAAAAGAAAATAGTTCAGCACTAAGTCACTTTGTCTTTATGGCAAATGTGAGATGCAGTGTATGGAATGTCAAATTTCTAGTATGAGAAATTAACGATTTAAGTCCTTCTTAAATGAGGCCATTTACCCATAGAGGGTGCCAGGCCCGTATAACGTTAATGATTACTAGATGGCATTTCCAAAGAGTCGTGTTGCTTGATAGTGCAGCACTAAGTGGGTGGTAAACTCCATCTAAAACTAAATATAACCATGAGACCGATAGTAAACAAGTACCGTGAGGGAAAGTTGAAAAGAACTCTGAATAGAGAGTTAAATAGTACGTGAAACTGCTTAGAGGTTAAGCCCGATGAACTTGAATATCCATTATAGAAAATTCATCATTATGATTTATAATATAAATAATATTATAATAATAGTGTGCATTTTTTCTATATAAAGGACATTGTAATCTATTAACATAAATAAAAGTATTTATCATAAGATCATTTGCATAAGTTTATTCAAATTATTTTGCTTGCAATTTAACATAGAATAAATGCTTATGATTGGATAAAGTGTTGATAGATTTATTATAATATAGTGCTTAAATATATTTATATATTTTATAATAGCATATTAATCAATGATTTTTATGTTTATTATATGCACTTATATGATTAACAATGCGAAAGATTCAGGATACCTTCGGGACCCGTCTTGAAACACGGACCAAGGAGTCTAACATATTTGCAAGTTATTGGGAATAAAAACCTAATAGCGAAATTAACATAACTTATATAATGGGATTAGTTTTTAGCCTATTTATAGTCTATTAATTCAATCCCGGGGCGTTCTATACAGTTATGTATAATAATATTTATATTATTTATACCTCTAACTAGAGCGTACCTTGAGCATATATGCTGTGACCCGAAAGATGGTGAACTATACTTGATCAGGTTGAAGTCAGGGGAAACCCTGATGGAAGACCGAAACAGTTCTGACGTGCAAATCGATTGTCAGAATTGAGTATAGGGGCGAAAGACCAATCGAACCATCTAGTAGCTGGTTCCCTCCGAAGTTTCCCTCAGGATAGCTGGTGCATTTAAAATTTATGTAAAATAATCTTATCTGGTAAAGCGAATGATTAGAGGCCTTAGGGTCGAAACGATCTTAACCTATTCTCAAACTTTAAATGGGTAAGAACCTCACCTTTCTTGGTATGAAGGTAGTGGTTGTGATATAATGTGCCCAGTGGGCCACTTTTGGTAAGCAGAACTGGCGCTGTGGGATGAACCAAACGTAATGTTACGGTGCCCAAATTAACAACTCATGCAGATACCATGAAAGGCGTTGGTTGCTTAAAACAGCAGGACGGTGGACATGGAAGTCGTAATCCGCTAAGGAGTGTGTAACAACTCACCTGCCGAAGCAACTAGCCCTTAAAATGGATGGCGCTTAAGTTGTATACCTATACATTACCGCTAAAGTAGATGGTTTATGTTCAATCTCGGTTGGATAATAAGCTTTGAAACTTTAGTGAGTAGGAGGGTACAATGGTGAGCATAGAAGTGTTTGGCGTAAGCCTGCATGGAGCTGCCATTGGTACAGATCTTGGTGGTAGTAGCAAATAATCGAATGAGACCTTGGAGGACTGAAGTGGAGAAGGGTTTCGTGTGAACAGTGGTTGATCACGAGTTAGTCGGTCCTAAGTTCAAGGCGAAAGCCGAAAATTTTCAAGTTAAAATGAAATAAAATAAAATAATATTAAAAATAATTAAACACTTGAATAATTTTGAACGAAAGGGAATACGGTTCCAATTCCGTAACCTGTTGAGTATCCGTTTGTTATTAAATATGGGCCTTGTGCTCATCCTGGCAACAGGAACGACCATAAAGAAGCCGTCGAGAGGTATCGGAAGAGTTTTCTTTTCTGTTTTATAGTCGTACTACCATGGAAGTCTTTCGAAGAGAGATATGGTAGATGGACTAGAAGAGCATGACATTTACTGTTGTGTCGATATTTTCTCCTCGGACCTTGAAAATTTATGGTGGGGTCACGCAAACTTCTCAACAGGCCGTACCAATATCCGCAGCTGGTCTCCAAGGTGAAGAGTCTCTAGTCGATAGAATAATGTAGGTAAGGGAAGTCGGCAAATTAGATCCGTAACTTCGGGATAAGGATTGGCTCTGAAGATTGAGATAGTCGGGCTTGATTGGGAAGCAATAACATGGTTTATGTACTCGTTCTGGGTAAATAGAGGTTCTCGGATCTTGTTCCCCGGATAGTAGTTACGTAGCCAATTGTGGAACTTTCTTGCTAAAATTTTTAGGGAATTATCGTAAGATAATATTCCTTTTAAATTATAACGACTATCAATTAACAATCAATTCAGAACTGGCACGGACTTGGGGAATCCGACTGTCTAATTAAAACAAAGCATTGTGATGGCCCTAACGGGTGTTGACACAATGTGATTTCTGCCCAGTGCTCTGAATGTCAAAGTGAAGAAATTCAAGTAAGCGCGGGTAAACGGCGGGAGTAACTATGACTCTCTTAAGGTAGCCAAATGCCTCGTCATCTAATTAGTGACGCGCATGAATGGATTAACGAGATTCCCTCTGTCCCTATCTACTTATGGGGGCCAAGTTTGGGTGCTCAGAAGGAAGCCTTCGGGAATGCCTTCAGCGCCGCAAACATGTGCCTAATTCTACCTCCAAGTGGTGGTCCCCGGGCATCTAAGTGTGACAACTTAGATGGCGAAAGAATTAGGCTCTAGGTCAGGCTATCCTAGAGTAGTTTTGGTACTCGAAAGCCAGCGCTGGCGAATCCGTACGAATGATTCAATAGTGCGGGGTATCGACCGGAATACCCATTATAATCTGGTACCTCGGGAGTCAGATAGCCCCGGTGCTTCGGCACCGTCTGACTGTTTGGCTGCAGGTCCACTTTAGCAGTCCACTTGTAGTGGAAACTTCCAGACGGGAATAGGTAACCAGATAGATAAGGAGAAAACCGGAAATAATACATTTATGTATTATGGAAGGTTGGATTCATATTTATCTGGTATGCTGCTCTCGTTTGGAAGCTGTTAAAGTGGTACACGAGGTGGCTGAGGTTATGTCCAAATTCGCGGACAAAGGAAATGTTCCTTTAGATAGAAAGGTCTCCTAAACAAAGAGATTTATGGTGTATACTGACCAAACAGAGGTATACATCATTGTTACCTGTATATGGCCCAATTGGCACATGTACGGGGGCACTTGGTAAATGCATATATAAATCACCCTGTGCTAAGACCACCATGAAATTGTACCCATAGGGTAGGTATTCATGTAAAACAATGGACTTTCTGTCCCTATCTACTGGGGGCCAAGTTTGGGTGCTCAGAAGGAAGCCTTCGGGAATGCCTTCAGCGCCGCAAACATGCTGCCTAGTTCTACCTCCAAGTGGTGGTCCCCGGGCATCTAAGTGAAACAACTTAGATGGCGAAAGAATTAGGCTCTAGGTCAGGCTATCCTAGAGTAGTTTTGGTACTCGAAAGCCAGCGCTGGCGAATCCTTGGGAATGATTCAATAGTGCGGGGTATCGACCGGAATACCCATTGTAATCTGGTACCTCGGGAGTCAGATAGCCCCGGTGCTTCGGCACCGTCTGACTATTTGGCTGCAGGTCCACTTTAGCAGTCCACTTGTAGTGGAAACTTCTAGACGGGAATAGGTAACCAGATAGATAAGAAGAAGACCGGAAATAATACATGTTTGTATTATGGAAGGTTCGATTCTTATTTATCTGGTATGCTGCTCTCGTTTGGAAGCTGTTAAAGTGGTACACGAGGTGGCCGTGGTTATGTCCAAATTCGCGGACAAGGAAATATTC
>OX031011.1:26967698-26982698 GCA_943735925.1 Pollenia amentaria
ATAGCTAAAGATATAAAAACCTCATAAATATGAATAAAATCAGAGTATTTTTTTATAATTTATAAAGTGTATTCTTTTTTTATTGAGGAAAGTCTAGCATAAAATAAAAAACTTATGAAACTAGAATTGCCTCTTTAATAAAATGAATTGAAAATTGAAAAAAATAAAAGAAATGATTTATAATTCATGGTTTTAAAATATTTTTTTTGTTATTTATAATAATAAATTATATTTTGTGTTATACAACCTCAACTCATATGGGATTACCCCCTGAATTTAAGCATATTAATGAGGGGAGGAAAAGAAACTAACAAGGATTTTCTTAGTAGCGGCGAGCGAAAAGAAAATAGTTCAGCACTAAGTCACTTTGTCTTTATGGCAAATGTGAGATGCAGTGTATGGAATGTCAAATTTCTAGTATGAGAAATTAACGATTTAAGTCCTTCTTAAATGAGGCCATTTACCCATAGAGGGTGCCAGGCCCGTATAACGTTAATGATTACTAGATGGCATTTCCAAAGAGTCGTGTTGCTTGATAGTGCAGCACTAAGTGGGTGGTAAACTCCATCTAAAACTAAATATAACCATGAGACCGATAGTAAACAAGTACCGTGAGGGAAAGTTGAAAAGAACTCTGAATAGAGAGTTAAATAGTACGTGAAACTGCTTAGAGGTTAAGCCCGATGAACTTGAATATCCATTATAGAAAATTCATCATTATGATTTATAATATAAATAATATTATAATAATAGTGTGCATTTTTTCTATATAAAGGACATTGTAATCTATTAACATAAATAAAAGTATTTATCATAAGATCATTTGCATAAGTTTATTCAAATTATTTTGCTTGCAATTTAACATAGAATAAATGCTTATGATTGGATAAAGTGTTGATAGATTTATTATAATATAGTGCTTAAATATATTTATATATTTTATAATAGCATATTAATCAATGATTTTTATGTTTATTATATGCACTTATATGATTAACAATGCGAAAGATTCAGGATACCTTCGGGACCCGTCTTGAAACACGGACCAAGGAGTCTAACATATTTGCAAGTTATTGGGAATAAAAACCTAATAGCGAAATTAACATAACTTATATAATGGGATTAGTTTTTAGCCTATTTATAGTCTATTAATTCAATCCCGGGGCGTTCTATACAGTTATGTATAATAATATTTATATTATTTATACCTCTAACTAGAGCGTACCTTGAGCATATATGCTGTGACCCGAAAGATGGTGAACTATACTTGATCAGGTTGAAGTCAGGGGAAACCCTGATGGAAGACCGAAACAGTTCTGACGTGCAAATCGATTGTCAGAATTGAGTATAGGGGCGAAAGACCAATCGAACCATCTAGTAGCTGGTTCCCTCCGAAGTTTCCCTCAGGATAGCTGGTGCATTTAAAATTTATGTAAAATAATCTTATCTGGTAAAGCGAATGATTAGAGGCCTTAGGGTCGAAACGATCTTAACCTATTCTCAAACTTTAAATGGGTAAGAACCTCACCTTTCTTGGTATGAAGGTAGTGGTTGTGATATAATGTGCCCAGTGGGCCACTTTTGGTAAGCAGAACTGGCGCTGTGGGATGAACCAAACGTAATGTTACGGTGCCCAAATTAACAACTCATGCAGATACCATGAAAGGCGTTGGTTGCTTAAAACAGCAGGACGGTGGACATGGAAGTCGTAATCCGCTAAGGAGTGTGTAACAACTCACCTGCCGAAGCAACTAGCCCTTAAAATGGATGGCGCTTAAGTTGTATACCTATACATTACCGCTAAAGTAGATGGTTTATGTTCAATCTCGGTTGGATAATAAGCTTTGAAACTTTAGTGAGTAGGAGGGTACAATGGTGAGCATAGAAGTGTTTGGCGTAAGCCTGCATGGAGCTGCCATTGGTACAGATCTTGGTGGTAGTAGCAAATAATCGAATGAGACCTTGGAGGACTGAAGTGGAGAAGGGTTTCGTGTGAACAGTGGTTGATCACGAGTTAGTCGGTCCTAAGTTCAAGGCGAAAGCCGAAAATTTTCAAGTTAAAATGAAATAAAATAAAATAATATTAAAAATAATTAAACACTTGAATAATTTTGAACGAAAGGGAATACGGTTCCAATTCCGTAACCTGTTGAGTATCCGTTTGTTATTAAATATGGGCCTTGTGCTCATCCTGGCAACAGGAACGACCATAAAGAAGCCGTCGAGAGGTATCGGAAGAGTTTTCTTTTCTGTTTTATAGTCGTACTACCATGGAAGTCTTTCGAAGAGAGATATGGTAGATGGACTAGAAGAGCATGACATTTACTGTTGTGTCGATATTTTCTCCTCGGACCTTGAAAATTTATGGTGGGGTCACGCAAACTTCTCAACAGGCCGTACCAATATCCGCAGCTGGTCTCCAAGGTGAAGAGTCTCTAGTCGATAGAATAATGTAGGTAAGGGAAGTCGGCAAATTAGATCCGTAACTTCGGGATAAGGATTGGCTCTGAAGATTGAGATAGTCGGGCTTGATTGGGAAGCAATAACATGGTTTATGTACTCGTTCTGGGTAAATAGAGGTTCTCGGATCTTGTTCCCCGGATAGTAGTTACGTAGCCAATTGTGGAACTTTCTTGCTAAAATTTTTAGGGAATTATCGTAAGATAATATTCCTTTTAAATTATAACGACTATCAATTAACAATCAATTCAGAACTGGCACGGACTTGGGGAATCCGACTGTCTAATTAAAACAAAGCATTGTGATGGCCCTAACGGGTGTTGACACAATGTGATTTCTGCCCAGTGCTCTGAATGTCAAAGTGAAGAAATTCAAGTAAGCGCGGGTAAACGGCGGGAGTAACTATGACTCTCTTGGTGGATAAGTCTTTAAGTTCAGGAGGACCGCCCTAGTGGTATACCTTCAACTTATCGACAAGTGCCTATGTCTTACCTCCTCGTGGTATCTGCCGGTAACAACTATGCCTTGTGCATAGTTGGCTAAAAGACAGGCTATAAAAGATCCCTGGGGCTGCCTCCCCCTTCGATCTTAATTCGATTGGCACTACTAATGAAAGATATAATAATGATATAATGATCCCTCGTCGAGTTTCTGCTCGGCGAAACCAATCGGCCGGTGTGTTGGCTATAACGCCTGCTCACCCACCAAATCTTGAAGAGCGAAGTATTAGACAAGATTCTCATGTATCTATGACACCTCCCATTGTTGAAGAAGGTAATGGCTTCACTTTGGGGGGATTAGATGACTTCACGTCATCGCAAAATCCGCCTTCGGGCACCATTACCACAATTCCAAGCGATACAAATTCTAACCATATATCGTCTGACGCCCCAGACGATAATCAATCTAACCAAGTGTTACCTGACGCCCCAGGTACACATAGGGAGATAGGGACAGTGACGAACAGTTTTGAGTGTAGGTCGTGTGGAAGATCCTTTTCCACTAAATCAGGGTTAGGTGTACATAGTAGAAGAGCACATCCGGACGAATACGATAGGTTGAACGTTAGGATAGACAAAAAGGCACGATGGAACGATGAGGAGATGTCACTCTTGGCATGGGCAGAAGCGGAGCTCACTCATAGAGGGGGTATCCGATTTATGAATGTAGCCCTTAACGAGAAATTCCCACACCGTACGGTGGAGTCGATTAAGAAAATAAGGCAGAGAGAGGTATATAAGGTTAAAGTTCGGGCCTACCTTTCTCGTATTATCGACCCACCTACCGAACAAGTAACAATGGCGGTACGGGAACAAAATAACATCAATGTAGGCCAGAGTGACAGCGAATCTCGGGAAGTCGATTTGGGTACTCCTTCACTGGACGACCAAATTAGAACTTATCTGCTTAGTCTAGACGATCTTGATGAGACTGAAGGACGCTACAGTGTTCCTTGTCTGAACTCAATTGTACAAAGCGTGGTTGAGAACGACAAGGACCATGTCTTGCGTAGACTGTCTAGTTACCTAAATGAGATTTATCCACCGAATCTCGGGACTAGACGGCAAGCTCCTAGAGAGACTCCCGTGTTTACTAACAGACGCAGGAGACGCAGACATGAGTATGCGACTATACAAAGAAACTTTCGCAAGCACTGTGGTAGATGCATCAAGACGATACTGGACGGCACTGAGAGTTCTCCTCAATTACCTAGGGAACGAATGGAATCATACTGGCGAAGAGTGTTTGAGGGTGCTGACAATTCGGAACCCCACGAAGATAGTCTCCACATGTATTTTAGAGGTGATGTGTGGTACCCTATTGGTCACGATGACATTAGGTGTGCTATGCCCTCCCTTACCGCTGCACCCGGTCCGAGTGGGATCACATCGAGGCAGATCAGGGATACACCTATAGACATTTTGTCTAGGGTGTTGAACTTGATGATGTGGTGTGGTAAGGTACCGAGACGTTTTCGTGGGGCCAGAACTATTTTCATTGCTAAGAAGGAAAAGCCCTCCCTTCCTGAAGAGTTCCGGCCGATAACGTTAGCACCGGTTCTAATCAGAATGTTCCATTCAATCCTAGCGAGGAGAATCTCTGGGTGTATTACTTTTGAACGCAGCCAGAGAGGTTTTATGCCGACGGACGGATGCGCAGACAATACGTCTCTTATTGACATTCTTCTCAGGGACCACCAACAAAAATATGAGTCATGTTATCTTGCCGTATTAGATATTAGTAAAGCTTTTGACTCCGTTACGCACAAAACAATTATCAACACACTAAGATCGTATGGCCTCCCAAATGAGGTGGTCAAATATATAGAACACGTGTATGCCACTTCAACAACTAAGCTTTCTGGTCCCTCGTGGGAGTCCGAAGAAATCCGTTGTGGTAGGGGTGTTAGGCAGGGGGACCCACTATCCCCCGTGCTTTTCAACCTTGTCATTGATAGATTGATTCGGAAACTACCAGAGGAGCTTGGTTGTAGAATTGGCAACACGAAAAAGAACATTGCCGCATTCGCGGACGATCTAATAATTTGGGCTTCCACCCCTATGGGCTTGCAAAAGCTCCTTGATTTGACGTCTGAATTCCTTCAGAGTTGCGGATTGAGAATCAACGATTCGAAATCACTCTCGATATCAATAAAGGGACAACCAAAACAGAAAAAAATCAATAGTTGTCCTGAAGGAATTCATGATTGGTAATAGGCAAATCAGGGCGCTAAAGAGAACAGAGGAGTGGAAGTACCTTGGCGTAACTTTTTCGGCAGATGGCAGGACGAAGGTGGACTTGAAAAATGGTCTGACTGAGAAGCTTGATCGCCTTACACGGGCACCTTTGAAACCGCAACAGAGACTGTTTGCGTTACGGACGGTAGTGATCCCACAGCTCTATCATGTGCTGACCCTCGGGAATGTCATGATAGGCTGTTTGCGGGGGATAGACAGACTGATTAGGAAATATGTTAGGAAATGGCTGAGTCTTCCAGACGATGTCCCGGTCGCTTTTTTCCACGCTTCAGTGGAGGACGGCGGTCTGGGAATAGTCTCACTCAGGTGGAAGGCACCCCTGTTGCGACTTGAGCGTCTGCAGAAGCTTCAATTGCCTATTGATGAGGTATTGTTGTCAGCAGACACTTTTGTCGCAACAGAGATCAGCAAAGTAGAGAGAAGATTAGACATAGGAGATAGTAGGATCCTGAGTAAGAATGACTTAAAGAAATTTTGGGCAGATCGTCTGCACCAATCATTTGACGGGAGGGGTCTGTTGCATTGCAATGACCACTCGCCGGCACATCGCTGGATAATGGAGCCTTCAAGGCTTCTATCTGGTAGAGACTATATTAATTGCGTGAGGCTTAGGATGAATGCTCTTCCTTGCCGATCGCGTTGTTCTAGGGGTAGGACGGCGGACAGGCAATGTAGGGTAGGTTGTGATGCGGTGGAAACACTAAATCACATAGTTCAGGGATGCAGTAGGACTAGGGTTGATAGGATTAGGAGACATGATGCGGTAGTTAGTTATGTGGACAGATCGTTGAGGGAAAAAGGCTTTAGGACGGCGATTGAATGTCGCCTGGACACTGCGGAAGGCATTAGGAAACCAGACATTGTAGCGACTAAAGGTGAGGATGTGTTCGTATTGGACGCTCAGATAGTTACTGATGGCCGTAGTCTGGCGGCAATGCATAGGGAAAAAGTCGACAAGTACAGAACGCAGGGTGTGATAGGAGCAATTAGGGGGCGTTTTGGCCCAGGACAGATTCATTTTGGAGCTGTGACTTTGAACTGGCGAGGTGTTTGGAGTAGGGACTCAATAGTAGAACTTTTAAGGTGGGGTATGCTGAGTGGGCGAGACTCAGCTTTGATTAGCACTAGAGTTCTATTAGGAGGGGTAATCGCTCATCGTAGATTTGGTGGAGGAGTTAATAATAGAGTCGGTGTAGGTTAGCCGGTTTTTGAACACCAACCTTGCAGGTGTCTCGTTGAGGCATCTGCATTGAGACTTTTGCAATTCTAGCACGTGCAGCCTGCGGATAACAGGCTTAAGTTTTTTATGTATGAACTTACTACCTCCCCAGCTCGGGCTGGGGTAGTACGCGGCCCGTCGTCAGGGCAAGAGTCGCTTTTTCACTCGGGGGAAAAGCGGGTGTGTGAGGTGGGAACGTTCGTCAAAAAAAAAAAAAAAAATAGCCAAATGCCTCGTCATCTAATTAGTGACGCGCATGAATGGATTAACGAGATTCCCTCTGTCCCTATCTACTGGGGGCCAAGTTTGGGTGCTCAGAAGGAAGCCTTCGGGAATGCCTTCAGCGCCGCAAACATGCTGCCTAATTCTACCTCCAAGTGGTGGTCCCCGGGCATCTAAATGAAACAATTTAGATGGCGAAAGAATTAGGCTCTAGGTCAGGCTATCCTAGAGTAGTTTTGGTACTCGAAAGCCAGCGCTATCGAATGTTCCTAGGAAGATTCAATAGTGCGGGGTATCGACCGGAGTACCCATGGTAATCTGGTGCCTCGGGAGTCAGATAGCCCCGGTGCTTCGGCACCGTCTGACTATTTGGTTGCAGGTCCGCTTTAGCAGTCCACTTGTAGTGGAAACTTCTAGATGAGGATAGGTAACCGGATAGACGAGAAAAATTCTAGAAATAATACATGCAAGATTATGGAATTGATTATGTTGTGCCACAATGTTATTGTTGTGGTGTGGGGAGTTGGGTGCAAGAGCGTTGGAGCCCGCGGGCCTAGGGGTGGGCTGGGTGAAAATGCGTTGGCACAATGATGGCTTTGTGGCGTTGTCTGAAAATTAATTGGTTTTTTCCTGTCATGTTATATATTGTGAGATGGTGGTCTGAGAGCATTGGGTAGTGGTGAAGACTTAGTATCCTCGCATGGTTAGTACTATCATTGGGGAAAGCCGAGGTGAAAAGACTGATCTGCTACCGGTGCGGGAGTCAGTCCGTTTAAACGTTCTGGAGAGACGGTCACGTGTTGATCAAGTTGGAATTAGTACAATCCTTGGTTAGTAGTGTCAACAACGGCCTGCCCTACCGATTGTTGATGCGAACGGTTGGTGCGGAAAGTTCCTCTTGATGCTTCACGGTCGTATACAATAGTCCTTGGCTTATGTAATGTTTTATGTACTTATGTACTTGTGTCAGTTCATTAAATTTTGTTATGTATTATGGAAAGTTGGATTCAAATCTATCTGGCACGCTGCCCTCGTTTGGAAGCTGTTAAAGTGGTACACGAGGTGGCTGCTGGTTATGCCTAAATTCGCAGGCGAGGGTTCTGGAATTGCGATGAGAGTTATGAGAATAGCTCGATTCGTAAGGAAGGTTCCTTCAATTAAAGCTGCTGGTCGTTAATGAGCAGTACAGTTTAGATAGCTGAATCTCCTAAACAAAGAGATTTATGGTGTATACTGACCAAACAGAGGTATACATCATTGTTACCTGTATATGTTATGACCGTGACATATATGGGGGCACTTGGTAAATGCATATATAAATCACCCAGTGCTAAGTACACCATGAGATTGTACCCTTCGGGTAGGTACTCATGTAAAACTTGGACTGTCTGTCCCTATCTACTCAGTTTACTTGTGCGCTTCAAAGTGTTCGGTCGTGTTTGCGGATGAAAATTGCTTAAAAAGTAAATTTTCTTGTGTTTTTGTGAGTATTTTCTTAAATCGAAAGTAATTCGCGGAATTGTGCGTGTACGGCATAGTTGAATATCGTCGTGTGCGTGTGTTTTTCTACTTGTGCGTAAATTTTCGCAGAATTGTGTAATTGAGTATTTACTTTATTGCTCTCTTGTGTGCGAATTCGTGGAATTAGGAAGCGAAAATAGTGCTTGTGCGCGTTTATTGCCCTTTTAAGGGCAGCTGTGTGTACAAAAAGTGATAGTTGAATATTGTGTTGTGTGTGTTTATTTACTTGTGCGTAAATTTTCGCAGAATTGTGTAATTTTTGTGTGTTTCACTTTATTGCTCTCTTGTGTGAAGATTCGTGGAATTAGATAACAAAAAGTGCTTGTGCGCGTTTATTGCCCTTTAGCGGCAGCTGCATGTGCAAAAGGTGGTGGTTGAATATCGTCTTGTGTGTGTTTTGTCTACTTGTGCGTAAATTTTCGCAGAATTGTGTAATTTGTAAAATTGTGTGTTTTACTTTATTGCTCTCTTGTGCGAGGATTCGTGGAATTGGACAGCAACTGTAGCGGCGTTGTATGCAGAAAGTGATAGAGGCTTGCTTGTGGGTTTTTATTGCTGTGAGTCTTTTATTGCTTTTTCTCTTTATTTTATTTTATATTTGTATATTTTTTGTATATATTTATATTATATTATATTATTGCCTTTTGTTTTGTGTGCGGGAAAATTTTGTTTGTCTGTTTTTCACTGTAAGTGCGTAATTGCCTTGCAGGTGTTCATTTTTGTCTGTCCGTTTATTACTGCAAACAGCTTAACTGTCTTGTGGATTTTTAATTCGTAGTATTTTGTGTCTGTTTTTATTGTCTGTCTTGTCTGTTTTTCACTGTAAGTGCTTAACTGCCTTGCAGGTGTTCTTTTCTTGTGTCGTTTTTATTGCCACAAGTGGCTTCACTGTCTTGTGGATTTTTAAATTCGTAGTAATTTTGTGTCTGTTTTTATTGTCTGTCTGGTTTTAATATTTTCCGTGAATCACTGTAAGTGCTAATTGCCTTATAGTGATTTTTCTGTCTGTTTATTACTTTGTATGTTTTAAATTTGTCTGTGTTTATATTGGTTTCTGATGGCTTCTATTATTAAACGTAAAGGTGATGGAGTTAAAGTAAAGGGTGTTGTAAAGTCGGCTGTTTTGAAAAGTGATAGGAAAAATGATAGGAAAAGTGATAGGATTTTAGATGAGGTTTCTGATGGTTTGTCTACTAGTGAGTTTGGGGATGATTATTCAAAGCGTCCGAGGGTTATTTCGCCGGTAGAGGTTGTAAGTTATAGAGATTCGTCAGCTATGGATACAGTAGATGATTTAGGTGGTGAGGAAAAGGCTAGAAAGAAGGTATTAAAATTGAAGAGTAAGAAAAAGGAGGCAGAAGTTATTGTTGTAGATGATAGTGTGAATAAAGGTGATAGTAAAGTTGTCAGTGGTCCGAAAACTAGTCGTGGAATGAATGTTAGGATGCGTGAAATTACGGTAGAATTGATGGGCTATTTAAAGAAAGCTCGCGTTGATCCGGCGGTTATTTTGGGAGCCCGCAATATAGCGGATAGATATGAGGGATTGATAGTAGATTCATTGTTAATGAATGAGAATTTGAAAGGACAGGTTGATGCGTTAGAAAAGGCTTCTAGTGTTAGGCGGGTTAATAATTCCCAGGTTGTTTCAAGTCCGGTGTTGTCCGCAAAGAAGGTTGTAGCAGTAGAATCTAATGTTAGTTTGCCTAGTAGTAGTCAGGCGGTTGTAAGTAAGAAAGTGGCTGTTCCAATGGCGGTGCCAAAACCTGTAGAAACGTGGTCGGTTGTAGTTAGGGGAAAAGGTGGTATTACTTCTAAGGAAGTTATGCAGAAAGTTACGGGTGAGGTCGGTCCGACACTAGGTGTGCGTGTTCATGATCTTTTTTCTTTACGCAATGGAGAAGCGGTTATTAGAACCCCCTCTGTAGCTGAGAGGGAAAAGGTTATGGCTAACACTAAGTTTAGTGAAGTTGGCCTTGAGGTTATAGTAAGGGAAAAATTAGGTCCTAGGGTTGTAGTACAAAAGGTTCCTGCGGTAATTTCAGTAGATGATTTTATGTCTGATTTATATGAGTTGAATTTTAGTGAGTTAATGAGTTTTGATGAATTCAAAAAGGTTGTACGGCTTGTTTCAAGTCCGTGGAAAGATACAGGCGGTGTTGTTAGTGTCATTTTAGAGGGTAGTACTCGGGCTATGCAGCATTTGCTGGCTGTGGACCGGTGCTATATTAAGTGGTTTGCGCTTAGAGTTCGTGAATATACACAAATTCAGGCGTGTTATAGATGTATGGGCTTTGACCATAAGGCTAAAGAATGTAGGGCTAAGCAGGACATTTGTCGCCATTGCGGTCAGGCTGGACACATAGCTTCAAGCTGTGAGTTTAGCATACGTTGTCGTAATTGTGCTTTGAGAGGTCAGCCTGCTGATCACTCAATGGTGTCTAATGACTGCCCGATATACGGGGCTAGACTTGCGCGGTTAAATTCAAGGCATTAAGATGGATAGTACAAATTTAAATTTTAAATTTTTGCAGCTTAATTGCCAGGGATCTTATGTGGTTATGTGTGAGTTAGGGCAGGCTATTCGTAGTATGGGTGCGGCTTTTGTTTTTGTACAAGAGCCGTATTCTACGAATGGCCATATTAGAGGTCTTCCTAGTAGGGGTTTGCGTATTTTTACAGATGTAGGTGTAAAGGCCGCTATTATTGTGGCAGATTCTACTATTGACTGCACTATGGTGAGTTCTTCAGAATTCGGTGTATGTATTTCTGCTGAGGGTTCTTTTGGTAGGATATTTTTGTGTAGTTTGTATTGTAGATTTGGCGGGGAATTAGAACCGTACTTAGGTTATATGGAATCAGTGCTGCTCCTTGCGGGTAGTGTTCCACTGATTTTTGGCCTTGATGCGAATGCCAGTTCTCATATGTGGTATAGTAAGATGCTCAGGAATGCTCCTGCGCATCGGAGCTATGCCCGGGGACTGGTTCTTAGTGAGTGGTTAATTGCTAATGATGTTCATGTTCTAAATGAGCCTAGTGATTATTATACCTTTGATGGTCCATGCGGTGCCAGTGATATTGATATCACTGTGGCAAATAGTGTAGCTAGTTTAGGTTTTTCTTTTAGCTGGTCGATTAGAAACGATTTTGGGGTGAGCGATCATAGCCTTATTGAGGTTATGGTTGGTCATACGCGGCGTGTTATTGAGGATGATGGTCTCAGGCGATGGGGCCGTCCTAGTGTTAGTTGGGATAATTATGCTATTTTCTTTAGGGAAATGGTATTAGAAACATCTTTAGCAGATTTTTCAAATCTGTCTATTGATGAACAGGTTGCTAAGGTAGATGAATGGTTAGTTTATGTAAATGATACTATTCTTGGTCGACAGCGTAGGCCTAGGTTTGGTAAAGTAAAGTGGTGGACTAGGCAGCTAACTGCAATGCGTCGTAGAGTCCGTCGTCTCAGGGCTTGGTACCAAAGAGGCAGGCGCACTGGCGCAGAGGACTTGGCTGAGAGAAAAATTGCTTTTAATGCTGAGCTTAAGGTTTATAAGGATGCTATAGTTAGGGTTAAAGAGGCTGAGTGGCGAGATTTTGTTAGGGAAAATAGTGATGATCCCTGGGGAAAAGTTTATAAGATTTGTAGGGGTAAAGGTGGGCGATCTGAGGTTGCTTCACTTAGTGTAGATGGCAGGGTTTTATCGTCGTGGAAGGAATGCATTGATGCTTTGTTGATACATTTCTTTCCGGGGTCGGTTGATCAAGTGCCACCAGTTTTACTGGCTGGCGCTGATCCTCCACCCTTGGACAGGGATGAAATCATACAAAGTGTTCAGCGTGTTAGGTGTAGAAAGTCTCCTGGTATGGACGGTATGACTGGAGAGATGTGTAAAAGCATCTGGAAGGCCATACCCGAGTACTTGGTGGTTTTATTTGGTAAATGTTTAGCTGAAGGTTATTTTCCTGTAGCTTGGAAAACAGCTCGTGTTGTAGTGCTGCTTAAGTCTCCCGACAAGATTAGGAGTAATCCAGGGTCTTATCGGGGCATCAGTTTGCTCCCAGTGCTTGGAAAAGTACTTGAGAGAATTATGGTGTATCGACTTGGGCAGCTCGAAGATGCGAGTCTTTCTGAGCTTCAGTTTGGTTTTAGGCAGGGCAAAAGTGTTGAGGATGCATTAATGCATGTTCGTAATTGTGTTAGCACTTCTGATTCTAAATATGTTTTAGGCATATTTGTTGATTTTAGGGGTGCTTTTGATAATTTACAATGGGGGGCGATAATAAGTAGGTTAGAGGCGGTTGGCTGTCGCGAGATTGGTATCTGGCGCAGCTATTTTGAAAATAGAAAAGCGTGTGTGGTAGGTGGCAATGGCACTGTTTGTAGGAATGTTGTGAGAGGCTGCCCGCAGGGGTCCATCTGTGGTCCATTTATATGGAACCTTATGATGGACACTTTGTTGAGGTCACTTGCAATTTCTTACAAGTTGTGCGCATATGCTGATGATTTGCTCATTCTTATCGAAGGTCAGGCTCGTGCTGATCTTGAGACTAGGGGTGGGCAGGCCATGAGTATTATAGAGTCTTGGAGTAGAAGGGTAGGTGTTGAGGTTTCACGTGAGAAAACGGTAATTATGCTTCTTAGGGGCAAATTATCGATTGAGAGGCCTCCGGTGATAGTTTGTGGTGGTTTTCATCTCAGATATGTGACTGAGGTTAGATATTTAGGTGTAGTAATGGGTGAGAGAATGAATTTTAAAGTTCATATTTCTCATATTAGGGGAAAATTAGTTACAGTTTCAGGTGTTCTTAGGCGTGTGCTTAGAAGTGATTGGGGCCTCAGCAGACGTGCAGTGCGTACCATATATGAAGGGCTATTTGTTGCTTGTGCAACTTTTGGTGCTCCAGTATGGTACGAAACTGTTATGACTGTTGTGGGTAGAAACAAGATTACAACATGTCAGAGAATCGCTTTACTGGCATCTCTGCCTGTTTGTAGGACTGTTTCTACTGAGGCCTTGCAAGTATTGTTAGGTGTTGTACCTTTAGATTTAGAGGTAATTCGTAGGGCTGTTGCTTTCAAGCTTCGAAGGGGATTACCTCTTTTAAGTACTGATTGGGTTTCTGCTGATGAGGTTGCTGGTTTAGATAGAAAACGTCTTAAAGAGGTTTTAGCTGGCTGCGTTGTTGATAGGTGGCAAAATAGGTGGGAGGTTTCTTCTCATGGTCGTGTGACATATTCGTTTATACGAAATGTTACTTTTGTTAGAGACAATCCTCATTTTAGCTTTGGGCTTGGCCTGGGTTTCTTTTTGACTGGACACGGTTCTTTCAATGCATTTTTGCATGGTAGGGGCTTGTCCAGGTCGTCCAGGTGTTTGTGTGGAGCTGATTCTGAGGATTGGCTACATATTTTAACAGTTTGTCCTCTTTTCAATGAGGATAGGGACTTAGGTGGTATGGGAATAGTACGTATTGGTGATACGTATGATTTTAGTAGTGTTTTAGCCAACCCTCGCACCCTGCAATTGCTTGGTGATTTTACGAGGTTGGTATTAAATAGGAGGAGGGTAGATGAGCCTTAGGCCTTAGGTTTTTATGGTGGTGTCATTATATGTTGCTTTTCTGTAGGTTGGTTTTGTGCATGACATGGGTTTTTATCAACTGGACATGTTACTGTTATACTTTTGTATGGCGGCAGCTTGTTTTAGTTGTCCATGTTATTGTATGGGGCTAATATTGCAGTTGAGTGCATATTTTGACTGGTTTAGTGGCCATAGGCCTAGGTTGTTTGGTGGTTTTCATGATATGTTTTTATTTGTGCTTTAGTTTTTGTGCTTAACCTAGGTTTTAATCGACTGGACATGATTCTTGCTGTGTATTTTACATGGCGGATGATTGTTTGAGTCGTCTAGGTTTTTGTGCGGAATTAATGGTGCGGATGAATGCATATTTTGAAGGGTTGTTTTTCTAAGGGGGTGGTTGTGATGGTATAATATGTTGTTTCATCAACATTACTCGAAGCTAGGCTTCGTTGGCATGTTGATGCCTTAGCGTCCACTTTAGTGGAACGGCCACCAGTCCGGAACTGTTTGGAGTTCAACTGGTAGTAGTCTTTTTGATTACGAAGCTGACCGGAGACTTTATCTGGTACCACGGGAACCAGGACGCCCCTGGGACTACGGTCCCAGCCTGGTTAATGGTGAGGTCCCTTCGGGGGAGTAACGTGGTGGCTGTGGTTTATGCCCATATCGCGGGTATGAGCAATTTATTGCTCGGTGTGGAGTTGCACTGCAACCATTTTGCTGTTATTCAAAGAACAGTAGGAGTTTTAGATAGGCTCCGCACCTCTACCAGGGTGGAAGCCAGTGTCCAAATACACTGCCTTTAAAATGGTACCTTTACTCCAATGGTCACGGCTTTGTGACGGGAGGTTTAAAGGGATGTTGGTAAACATTTTTACCCAGTGGTTAAGAGCCACCATGAGATTATGTCTTAGTACAGGTACTCATGTAAAACTCGGACTTTCTGTCCCCGTTTTTTATTTATTAAAGCCATCAACTACTGTGATATACCTGCGTACGGCAGGAGCTCACATGATTCAATATTAATATATATTTATACAAACGAATAATGTTAAACTAATAATATAATTATGAAATGAATAGCAACATCATCTATACAACAAATAATAAACTTTGCTTCATTTATACACATATTAATATAAAAGTTATGTATAATGAAAATTAATTGCAAGCAAAGTTCGTATATTGAACAAGATAATTTAAAGATAGATAGCTTTTTGTTTTATAAAAATAATAA
>OX031011.1:26987698-27047698 GCA_943735925.1 Pollenia amentaria
GCCCGATGAACTTGAATATCCATTATAGAAAATTCATCATTATGATTTATAATATAAATAATATTATAATAATAGTGTGCATTTTTTCTATATAAAGGACATTGTAATCTATTAACATAAATAAAAGTATTTATCATAAGATCATTTGCATAAGTTTATTCAAATTATTTTGCTTGCAATTTAACATAGAATAAATGCTTATGATTGGATAAAGTGTTGATAGATTTATTATAATATAGTGCTTAAATATATTTATATATTTTATAATAGCATATTAATCAATGATTTTTATGTTTATTATATGCACTTATATGATTAACAATGCGAAAGATTCAGGATACCTTCGGGACCCGTCTTGAAACACGGACCAAGGAGTCTAACATATTTGCAAGTTATTGGGAATAAAAACCTAATAGCGAAATTAACATAACTTATATAATGGGATTAGTTTTTAGCCTATTTATAGTCTATTAATTCAATCCCGGGGCGTTCTATACAGTTATGTATAATAATATTTATATTATTTATACCTCTAACTAGAGCGTACCTTGAGCATATATGCTGTGACCCGAAAGATGGTGAACTATACTTGATCAGGTTGAAGTCAGGGGAAACCCTGATGGAAGACCGAAACAGTTCTGACGTGCAAATCGATTGTCAGAATTGAGTATAGGGGCGAAAGACCAATCGAACCATCTAGTAGCTGGTTCCCTCCGAAGTTTCCCTCAGGATAGCTGGTGCATTTAAAATTTATGTAAAATAATCTTATCTGGTAAAGCGAATGATTAGAGGCCTTAGGGTCGAAACGATCTTAACCTATTCTCAAACTTTAAATGGGTAAGAACCTCACCTTTCTTGGTATGAAGGTAGTGGTTGTGATATAATGTGCCCAGTGGGCCACTTTTGGTAAGCAGAACTGGCGCTGTGGGATGAACCAAACGTAATGTTACGGTGCCCAAATTAACAACTCATGCAGATACCATGAAAGGCGTTGGTTGCTTAAAACAGCAGGACGGTGGACATGGAAGTCGTAATCCGCTAAGGAGTGTGTAACAACTCACCTGCCGAAGCAACTAGCCCTTAAAATGGATGGCGCTTAAGTTGTATACCTATACATTACCGCTAAAGTAGATGGTTTATGTTCAATCTCGGTTGGATAATAAGCTTTGAAACTTTAGTGAGTAGGAGGGTACAATGGTGAGCATAGAAGTGTTTGGCGTAAGCCTGCATGGAGCTGCCATTGGTACAGATCTTGGTGGTAGTAGCAAATAATCGAATGAGACCTTGGAGGACTGAAGTGGAGAAGGGTTTCGTGTGAACAGTGGTTGATCACGAGTTAGTCGGTCCTAAGTTCAAGGCGAAAGCCGAAAATTTTCAAGTTAAAATGAAATAAAATAAAATAATATTAAAAATAATTAAACACTTGAATAATTTTGAACGAAAGGGAATACGGTTCCAATTCCGTAACCTGTTGAGTATCCGTTTGTTATTAAATATGGGCCTTGTGCTCATCCTGGCAACAGGAACGACCATAAAGAAGCCGTCGAGAGGTATCGGAAGAGTTTTCTTTTCTGTTTTATAGTCGTACTACCATGGAAGTCTTTCGAAGAGAGATATGGTAGATGGACTAGAAGAGCATGACATTTACTGTTGTGTCGATATTTTCTCCTCGGACCTTGAAAATTTATGGTGGGGTCACGCAAACTTCTCAACAGGCCGTACCAATATCCGCAGCTGGTCTCCAAGGTGAAGAGTCTCTAGTCGATAGAATAATGTAGGTAAGGGAAGTCGGCAAATTAGATCCGTAACTTCGGGATAAGGATTGGCTCTGAAGATTGAGATAGTCGGGCTTGATTGGGAAGCAATAACATGGTTTATGTACTCGTTCTGGGTAAATAGAGGTTCTCGGATCTTGTTCCCCGGATAGTAGTTACGTAGCCAATTGTGGAACTTTCTTGCTAAAATTTTTAGGGAATTATCGTAAGATAATATTCCTTTTAAATTATAACGACTATCAATTAACAATCAATTCAGAACTGGCACGGACTTGGGGAATCCGACTGTCTAATTAAAACAAAGCATTGTGATGGCCCTAACGGGTGTTGACACAATGTGATTTCTGCCCAGTGCTCTGAATGTCAAAGAAATTTTGGGCAGATCGTCTGCACCAATCATTTGACGGGAGGGGTCTGTTGCATTGCAATGACCACTCGCCGGCACATCGCTGGATAATGGAGCCTTCAAGGCTTCTATCTGGTAGAGACTATATTAATTGCGTGAGGCTTAGGATGAATGCTCTTCCTTGCCGATCGCGTTGTTCTAGGGGTAGGACGGCGGACAGGCAATGTAGGGTAGGTTGTGATGCGGTGGAAACACTAAATCACATAGTTCAGGGATGCAGTAGGACTAGGGTTGATGGGATTAGGAGACATGATGCGGTAGTTAGTTATGTGGACAGATCGTTGAGGGAAAAAGGCTTTAGGACGGCGATTGAATGTCGCCTGGACACTGCGGAAGGCATTAGGAAACCAGACATTGTAGCGACTAAAGGTGAGGATGTGTTCGTATTGGACGCTCAGGTAGTTACTGATGGCCGTAGTCTGGCGGCAATGCATAGGGAAAAAGTCGACAAGTACAGAACGCAGGGTGTGATAGGAGCAATTAGGGGGCGTTTTGGCCCAGGACAGATTCATTTTGGAGCTGTGACTTTGAACTGGCGAGGTGTTTGGAGTAGGGACTCAATAGTAGAACTTTTAAGGTGGGGTATGCTGAGTGGGCGAGACTCAGCTTTGATTAGCACTAGAGTTCTATTAGGAGGGGTAATCGCTCATCGTAGATTTGGTGGAGGAGTTAATAATAGAGTCGGTGTAGGTTAGCCGGTTTTTGAACACCAACCTTGCAGGTGTCTCGTTGAGGCATCTGCATTGAGACTTTTGCAATTCTAGCACGTGCAGCCTGCGGATAACAGGCTTAAGTTTTTTATGTATGAACTTACTACCTCCCCAGCTCGGGCTGGGGTAGTACGCGGCCCGTCGTCAGGGCAAGAGTCGCTTTTTCACTCGGGGGAAAAGCGGGTGTGTGAGGTGGGAACGTTCGTCAAAAAAAAAAAAAAAAAATAGCCAAATGCCTCGTCATCTAATTAGTGACGCGCATGAATGGATTAACCATGTAAAGGTTACGGGTTGTGCTAGTGTATGTCCTAGTAGGTTCACCGGCGCTAATAAACGCCACTGGTGTTAAGTTTATGGGGCAGGTTGATATGCCCTTGTTTTCTTTGAATTTTACTGGCAGTTCAATATGCCATAAATAAATAAAATTGCCAGGTTTAAAGGCAGATCTTAAGTGATCCTTTATTAAAATTCTTTTCTCTTATATACAAGAATAACGGTATCCTAAAGCTACAATTGTTACAGAAATAGTTGTTGCATGCAAACTACACTTCTACTACATTTCAAATATTCAATAATACATTAGGGAAGTGTAGATTTGCATGAGCGAAAAAATACATAAAAATAAAGTAAATTAATTACAATGTTTACTTATTAAAACAATATAAATTATGTTACACTACACCCTAACCCTTAAGAAAAATTTTACATTTTAGAAAATAATTTATAAAATAAAAAAAATTTTCCCTCTATAAATACATATGTATCTTAATCTTGTATTACATATTTTTTTTTTTTTGTATATCCTAAATCCAGGACAGAGTTTACTCCTCTCGTTTCAATTACTCTATACGGTCCATGGTATGGTGGTTGGTTTTTTTTTCGATTAAAATTTCGGACAAGAGCCATATCACCCTTCTCTAATTTTAGAGGATTAATGTCTGTACATTGATCTACTCTTTTCTTTTTTGAATTTTCTAAATATTCCTTTGCTTTATCTAAAGAGAACCGCAACCGCGCCTTTAGTTCTTGAGCATAATTGTCAGTATTGCAAATAGGTTTTGAATCGAAAACATTGTCATCGGGAAGACTTGGCAATCTCCCAAACAACAGTTCGTACGGCGTATAATTCGTATCTATATGAGGTGTGGTGTTATAAGCAAAACAGAAGTATGGTACCCATTGGTCCCATTCATCGTTCTTGCAAAAATTCAACATAAATTCGTTTAACACCCTATGGTTTCTCTCAATCGAGCCGAGCGTTTCATGATGATAGGGCGTGCTAAAAACCTGGTCAATCTTCAGTAAAATGCATATCTCAGACATTAAAGCGTTCAAAAACTCCGTACCCCTGTCTGATTTGAGTATTTTAAAATGGCCGTATACCAAAATTAGATTATTAACTATAGCCTTTGCAACCGTTTTGGCATCTTTGGACCCAAAAATGATTCTAATGTAAAAAAATGTAGCAACTGCGGTGGTAATCACACTGCCAACTATAGAGGGTGCCCGGTATATTCGATTGTCAAGCGTTCTGTTGGACAGAAACTTAACCCCCCTCAAACGCAGGCAACTAATCAAGGAAACACGTACGGTGTCCAGATACCACAGCCAAATACTAACAGAACCTCGTACGCTAATGTCTTAAAATCTAATCCTATGCCACTTCAAGGTGATGTACCAAATAATGACGAAATTCCCATTTCTAATTTAACCCGGCTAGAAAAAACGATGGAAACATTAGTGCAAACAGTTAACAATTTCACTAACACAATGGGTAACATGATGCAAGAAATGTTAAGAATGCAATCGATGTTATTGCAAGCTGTACTAAACAAGCCATGAACTGTTTAAAAATTTGCTTTTGGAACGCAAACGGCATCCGCCAACACAAAAATGAACTAGAATACTTCCTTAAAAATAAACAAATTGATGTTATGATGGTTTCTGAAACTCATCTGACCTCAAGAAATACGTTTAAAATCAATGGTTATATATTGTATGATACAAAGGACCCTCGAGACAGAGCTTGTGGAGGTTCTGCCATTTTGATAAAGAACCGAGTAAAACACTACTTAGTGAGTGATCATCGTGAAGATTATCTCCAAGCAACAAACATTTGCGTTGAGGAATTAAATCGAAACATAGTAATTTCATCATTATACTCCCCACCTAGATTTTCTATATCAGAAAGCCAATATAATAAATATTTCAAATCATTAGGACCCTGCTTCCTGGCTGCTGGCGATTATAACGCTAAACACACTTTCTGGGGGTCACGACTTATTACACCTAAGGGTCGTGTTTTGTTTAACACAATTTTTAAAATGGATCTAAATGTGGTCGCGAGCGGACAACCAACATATTGGCCTACTGATCAGCAAAAAGTTCCAGATGTCATCGATTTTGGAGTGGTTAAAAACATCCCCGCAGAAACGATTTTTGTTGAAGCTTCCCTAGAATTATCTTCTGATCACACACCTACAATTCTTACTATATTAAATCCTTATAGAATTGTATCTCCGTCTGATAACTTAGTGACGTCAGCCACTCAAATTAATTGGTTAAAATATAAAAAATATCTCAGTACCCACTGCACTGAAAATATTCCGCTTAGTACACCGGAGAATGTGGATATTTCTATTGTAAATTTTGACAGTTATCTGAAACTAGCTGTTCGACATTCTAGTATAACCCTCAAAAAAACCAAAAATAGTAAAATATATTCTGCAGATGTCGAGCGTCTCTTGACTGAAAAAAGGAGAGCTCGAAGAGAATGGCAATTGCATAGATCCCCTCAACTTAAGAATTTACTAAAAGAGTGCACAAAAAGGCTAAGAAAGTTACTGCAGTCTCAGAAAACGGCTTCCCTGGAAAAATATCTAAAGGAACTTGATGCAACTTCTCAATCAGACTACTCTTTATGGCGTGCAGCTAGAAATCTTAATAGACCAGTTATCACTAAACCACCATTAAGAAACTTAAATGGAAGTTGGGCACGAAATGATGAAGAAAAAGGAAATCTTTTTGTTAACCATTTGAAAAACGTATTTACCCCGCATACATCTCCCGATATTGCAGTCGAGTTGCCACCTGTTGCTGTTAGAGCTGCTGTTCCACTTAGATTTGAGATAAAAGAAATCGAAAAGGCTATTCATGATTTAAACCCCAAGAAAGCCCCTGGGTTTGATAAGATCAGCAACAAAATGCTTTTAGAGCTACCCAGCATAGCAAAGAAAATTATTCTCTTGATTTTTAATGCTATTTTACGCCTTGAATACTACCCACAAGAATGGAAAGTATCCTTAGTTACAATGATACCTAAGCCAGGGAAGGATCCTACAAAAGTTGAGTCATATAGACCTATAAGCTTATTGTCTAATATATCAAAGCTGTTTGAAAAGCTGTTAGTGTCAAAATTAGCCCCAATTTTAAATGTAAATAGATGTATTCCTAACCATCAATTCGGCTTTAGAAGAGAACATAGAACATTAGAAGAGAACACAATTGAACAAACCCATCGTATAGTAAACGCCATAAGAAAAGCCTTTGAAGAAAAAAAATATTGTTCCGCCCTCTTTATCGATGTTTCTCAAGCTTTTGATAAAGTCTGGCATGAAGGGTTATTACATAAATTGAAGTTAAACTTACCAGTAAACACACACAAGCTGTTAGAAAACTACTTAATCGGTCGAAGGTTTATAATTAAAGAAGGTGATTTTATAAGTTCTCCTCAGCCAATTGACGCTGGAGTCCCTCAGGGAAGCATCATGGGCCCACTGTTATACTTAATATATACCTCAGACATGCCAACAAATAACCACACCCTAACTTCAACATTTGCTGATGATACAGCTTTTTTAAGCGTACACGAAAACGGTCATGAAGCATCTCGCTACTTGCAGAATCATATATTTGAATTGGAAAAGTGGTTAAAACAATGGAGGATAAAGGTCAATGAGCAAAAATGCGTACATATAACATTCACCTTGCGTCGGGAGTCATGTCCCCCTATTAAAATCAATAATCAATTAGTGCCCCAACAATCGCATGTAAAATATCTTGGTATTCATCTAGATCGGCGCTTAACATGGAAATGCCATATAGAAGCAAAACTAACACAAATGAAACTAAAAGCAATTAAAATTAATTGGCTTATTGGAAGAAATTCTGTTCTTAGCCTCGATTGCAAACTCCTACTCTACAACTCTATATTAAAGCCAATCTGGTGCTACGGTATTCAGCTATGGGGCACTGCCTCGGCCTCAAATATCGAAAAAATTCAAAGGCGCCAAAATAAACTCCTTCGAATAATCACAGTCGCTCCCTGGTATGTTAAAAACTCTAATATTCACAAGGATCTCAATGTGCCATTAGTAAAAACTATTATTATGAAGTACGCAGCAAAATATTTAAAAAGGCTTGAGTCGCACCCAAATCCACTAGCTCGAAATATTTTAAATGACAGCGGCCACTCTAGACTAAGGAGAAGAGATACTGCAGGACTCATCCGACGAGAAGACCGCTAAAAATCTACATATGTGAATAGAAACCGTGAAGAGAAAAATTTTCGTCTAGCATTGGCAGGACAAAAATAAAGTATTAGTATAAGATTTGATTAATTATTGTTAGTTCATATTTAATATATGAAGATTCAATAAATAAATAATGAAAAAAAAAAAAAAAAAAAAATCTTTGGACCCCAGAGGACATGCCACAATGTACTTGGTAAGGTCATCCTGCATAGTTAGGATGTACCTAAACTGGTTTGAATACCTAAGTGGGCCTACTGTGTCTATCGAAATCACCTCAAAACTATTCCCTGGCGTATCAGTGACAACTAATTTTTCCTTCGTGTGTTTGGTTTGTTTGTTGATTCTACATTCCCTGCACCTTGATACGTGCGCCTTAATCATTCTACCCATACCCTTCCATACGTACCTCTGCTTCAGTTTCAGAGTGGTTTTCCTCACACCTAAGTGACCGCCTATAGCTGAATCATGATACTCAGCTATTAACTCGTTCTGCAATTTCTTGTCAGTTATGCGTATTGGTGCTCTGTATAGCAAGATTCTCAAATTCTCACCTTCCTTTCTGTATATCTTATTAAAAATGTTTTTAAATTCTTCAACACTCATTGTTTCAAAAATAGCATCAGTCGTGCTTAAAGCAAGTTCCTGTACATTTTGGGATAGCGTTATCGGTAGAAGTTTCTCCAGAGACAGCTGAGTGTTCACTGGATTATCGCAGCACCTTATTACTACCTCCATGTCAGTAACCATTATATAAGGCTCCCTCAATTCATTATTCATTTCAAACCTTAGCTTCATCACATTTTTTATATCCGAAATTGACGTGCATTCCCATACGAAAAGCTCACGAAGACTTCCGCCAGAAATACATCCGCCACCCTTGTCAACCTGTTGGTTTAACTTACTTTTCATACCACGGGTTATAGCCAATATACCCTGTTTGCCGGGTTCTGCTCCAGTGGGGATCATAGTCTTCAATGCGTCGGTGTCTATAACAATCCTCGACAATGCATCAGCATTGGTGTTCATTTTGCCCTTTTTGTACGATATCTCGAAATCATAATCACATAGATCAAGCCTAATCCTAGTCATCTTGGACGACGGATTCTTATGTGTAAACAATGACACCAACGGTCTGTGATCTGTAACCACGTAAAATTTCCTACCGTAAAGATAAGGACGAAAGAAGTTAATCGCCCAATGTATGGCCAGAAGCTCCTTCTCAATGACTGATTTATTCAAATCATGCTTCGACAACGACTTGCTTGCATATGATATGGGTAAATCTGAGCCAATCTCTCCCTGTGAGAGGACTGCCCCCAGTGCAAAATTAGATGCGTCCGTGGTTAAAATAAAGGGCTTTTCAAAGTCCGGGTATTGTAGAATCGGAGGGTTCAACAGTTTTGATTTCAGCGTCTCAAATGATCTATTGCAATCTTCATCCCACACAAAAGGTTTATCCTTCTTTAATAACTGATTTAAATTCCTCGCTATCCGCGCAAAGTCCTTAACAAAACGCCTGTAGTAATTGCAGAATGCAATGAACCGCCGGACCTCATCCGCATTCTTTGGTACTGGATAATTCCTTATCACACTGTCCTTGTCTGGATCAGTACGTATCCCCTTATCGGTTATAAGGTGACCTAAATAAACCACCTCGGTTTTCAAAAAACAACACTTGCTAGTGTTCAACTTCAGGTTATACTGTTTCAAACGCTGAAAGACCTTTATTAAATTATCATGGTGATGTTGCACACTACACCCGAACACAATTATGTCGTCGACATATATAAATGCCTCCGCGCCTAGGCCACTCAACGCTATCGTCAGCATGCGCTGGAAACTGTTAGACGATATTTTAAGACCAAAGGGTAATCGTGTGAACTGAAAGTGACCATTGGTGGATAAGTCTTTAAGTTCAGGAGGACCGCCCTAGTGGTATACCTTCAACTTATCGACAAGTGCCTATGTCTTACCTCCTCGTGGTATCTGCCGGTAACAACTATGCCTTGTGCATAGTTGGCTAAAAGACAGGCTATAAAAGATCCCTGGGGCTGCCTCCCCCTTCGATCTTAATTCGATTGGCACTACTAATGAAAGATATAATAATGATATAATGATCCCTCGTCGAGTTTCTGCTCGGCGAAACCAATCGGCCGGTGTGTTGGCTATAACGCCTGCTCACCCACCAAATCTTGAAGAGCGAAGTATTAGACAAGATTCTCATGTAACTATGACACCTCCCATTGTTGAAGAAGGTAATGGCTTCACTTTGGGGGGATTAGATGACTTCACGTCATCGCAAAATCCGCCTTCGGGCACCATTACCACAATTCCAAGCGATACAAATTCTAACCATATATCGTCTGACGCCCCAGACGATAATCAATCTAACCAAGTGTTACCTGACGCCCCAGGTACACATAGGGAGATAGGGACAGTGACGAACAGTTTTGAGTGTAGGTCGTGTGGAAGATCCTTTTCCACTAAATCAGGGTTAGGTGTACATAGTAGAAGAGCACATCCGGACGAATACGATAGGTTGAACGTTAGGATAGACAAAAAGGCACGATGGAACGATGAGGAGATGTCACTCTTGGCATGGGCAGAAGCGGAGCTCACTCATAGAGGGGGTATCCGATTTATGAATGTAGCCCTTAACGAGAAATTCCCACACCGTACGGTGGAGTCGATTAAGAAAATAAGGCAGAGAGAGGTATATAAGGTTAAAGTTCGGGCCTACCTTTCTCGTATTATCGACCCACCTACCGAACAAGTAACAATGGCGGTACGGGAACAAAATAACATCAATGTAGGCCAGAGTGACAGCGAATCTCGGGAAGTCGATTTGGGTACTCCTTCACTGGACGACCAAATTAGAACTTATCGGCTTAGTCTAGACGATCTTGATGAGACTGAAGGACGCTACAGTGTTCCTTGTCTGAACTCAATTGTACAAAGCGTGGTTGAGAACGACAAGGACCATGTCTTGCGTAGACTGTCTAGTTACCTAAATGAGATTTATCCACCGAATCTCGGGACTAGACGGCAAGCTCCTAGAGAGACTCCCGTGTTTACTAACAGACGCAGGAGACGCAGACATGAGTATGCGACTATACAAAGAAACTTTCGCAAGCACTGTGGTAGATGCATCAAGACGATACTGGACGGCACTGAGAGTTCTCCTCAATTACCTAGGGAACGAATGGAATCATACTGGCGAAGAGTGTTTGAGGGTGCTGACAATTCGGAACCCCACGAAGATAGTCTCCACATGTATTTTAGAGGTGATGTGTGGTACCCTATTGGTCACGATGACATTAGGTGTGCTATGCCCTCCCTTACCGCTGCACCCGGTCCGAGTGGGATCACATCGAGGCAGATCAGGGATACACCTATATACATTTTGTCTAGGGTGTTGAACTTGATGATGTGGTGTGGTAAGGTACCGAGACGTTTTCGTGGGGCCAGAACTATTTTCATTGCTAAGAAGGAAAAGCCCTCCCTTCCTGAAGAGTTCCGGCCGATAACGTTAGCACCGGTTCTAATCAGAATGTTCCATTCAATCCTAGCGAGGAGAATCTCTGGGTGTATTACTTTTGAACGCAGCCAGAGAGGTTTTATGCCGACGGACGGATGCGCAGACAATACGTCTCTGATTGACATTCTTCTCAGGGACCACCAACAAAAATATGAGTCATGTTATCTTGCCGTATTAGATATTAGTAAAGCTTTTGACTCCGTTACGCACAAAACAATTATCAACACACTAAGATCGTATGGCCTCCCAAATGAGGTGGTCAAATATATAGAACACGTGTATGCCACTTCAACAACTAAGCTTTCTGGTCCCTCGTGGGAGTCCGAAGAAATCCGTTGTGGTAGGGGTGTTAGGCAGGGGGACCCACTATCCCCCGTGCTTTTCAACCTTGTCATTGATAGATTGATTCGGAAACTACCAGAGGAGCTTGGTTGTAGAATTGGCAACACGAAAAAGAACATTGCCGCATTCGCGGACGATCTAATAATTTGGGCTTCCACCCCTATGGGCTTGCAAAAGCTCCTTGATTTGACGTCTGAATTCCTTCAGAGTTGCGGATTGAGAATCAACGATTCGAAATCACTCTCGATATCAATAAAGGGACAACCAAAACAGAGAAAATCAATAGTTGTCCTGAAGGAATTCATGATTGGTAATAGGCAAATCAGGGCGCTAAAGAGAACAGAGGAGTGGAAGTACCTTGGCGTAACTTTTTCGGCAGATGGCAGGACGAAGGTGGACTTGAAAAATGGTCTGACTGAGAAGCTTGATCGCCTTACACGGGCACCTTTGAAACCGCAACAGAGACTGTTTGCGTTACGGACGGTAGTGATCCCACAGCTCTATCATGTGCTGACCCTCGGGAATGTCATGATAGGCTGTTTGCGGGGGATAGACAGACTGATTAGGAAATATTTTAGGAAATGGCTGAGTCTTCCAGACGATGTCCCGGTCGCTTTTTTCCACGCTTCAGTGGAGGACGGCGGTCTGGGAATAGTCTCACTCAGGTGGAAGGCACCCCTGTTGCGACTTGAGCGTCTGCAGAAGCTTCAATTGCCTATTGATGAGGTATTGTTGTCAGCAGACACTTTTGTCGCAACAGAGATCAGCAAAGTAGAGAGAAGATTAGACATAGGAGATAGTAGGATCCTGAGTAAGAATGACTTAAAGAAATTTTGGGCAGATCGTCTGCACCAATCATTTGACGGGAGGGGTCTGTTGCATTGCAATGACCACTCGCCGGCACATCGCTGGATAATGGAGCCTTCAAGGCTTCTATCTGGTAGAGACTATATTAATTGCGTGAGGCTTAGGATGAATGCTCTTCCTTGCCGATCGCGTTGTTCTAGGGGTAGGACGGCGGACAGGCAATGTAGGGTAGGTTGTGATGCGGTGGAAACACTAAATCACATAGTTCAGGGATGCAGTAGGACCAGGGTTGATAGGATTAGGAGACATGATGCGGTAGTTAGTTATGTGGACAGATCGTTGAGGGAAAAAGGCTTTAGGACGGCGATTGAATGTCGCCTGGACACTGCGGAAGGCATTAGGAAACCAGACATTGTAGCGACTAAAGGTGAGGATGTGTTCGTATTGGACGCTCAGGTAGTTACTGATGGCCGTAGTCTGGCGGCAATGCATAGGGAAAAAGTCGACAAGTACAGAACGCAGGGTGTGATAGGAGCAATTAGGGGGCGTTTTGGCCCAGGACAGATTCATTTTGGAGCTGTGACTTTGAACTGGCGAGGTGTTTGGAGTAGGGACTCAATAGTAGAACTTTTAAGGTGGGGTATGCTGAGTGGGCGAGACTCAGCTTTGATTAGCACTAGAGTTCTATTAGGAGGGGTAATCGCTCATCGTAGATTTGGTGGAGGAGTTAATAATAGAGTCGGTGTAGGTTAGCCGGTTTTTGAACACCAACCTTGCAGGTGTCTCGTTGAGGCATCTGCATTGAGACTTTTGCAATTCTAGCACGTGCAGCCTGCGGATAACAGGCTTAAGTTTTTTATGTATGAACTTACTACCTCCCCAGCTCGGGCTGGGGTAGTACGCGGCCCGTCGTCAGGGCAAGAGTCGCTTTTTCACTCGGGGGAAAAGCGGGTGTGTGAGGTGGGAACGTTCGTCAAAAAAAAAAAAAAAAAATAGCCAAATGCCTCGTCATCTAATTAGTGACGCGCATGAATGGATTAACGAGATTCCCTCTGTCCCTATCTACTTCGGATCGGTAAGCGGATGTCGGAAATATTGGCGGATTAAAATTCCGTGATTTTTTAATTTATTGCGGCGTGTTTCTGCTATTGGCGGCGTTCGTTTTTGTGTTGCCGGCGGCGTTACCATTTTCTGGGTTTACACAGTACTGTGTCTACACCGGCGGTTTGCCTGGACAAATCGCTGACATTTTTGTCTGCTGACATTTATGTCAACGGGTGGATTCTCGTGGCGATTGATATTTGGACATTGGCTATTGTTTTTTATTGATTTTGCTGTGATTTTACGGATTGGTTTTGATTTTTATTGGCTACAATCGATTGTGTTGACGACTTGGCAGTGTTTGAAGGTTAGTGACTTGATTTCTATTGGTGTTTGAGTGGTTGTGGTGATGCCTCCTGGCAAGAGGAGGCCGAAGGGTGACGCATCCGACGTCACCACTGATGACGTTAGGGGTGTACCGCCGGTCAGTGTGCCAAAAATTCGGCACACTGATAGTGAAGTGTCGAGTGGTGAAGAGGCGGACGTTAAGAAGGGAAAGCGGTTCAAGCCGGGCTCGCCGCAGGCGAAGCGTGCTGCTGCTGTTGCTGTACCTGTTGTTGGTGCTGGATCTGGAGCTGGTATGTCTGCTGCTGGTGCTGCTGTATTGAGGGTCGACGACGATGTGGAAATAGTTGCCTCGACGGATGCCGCGTCGGTGTTCGCCGATACGCGTCGGCCGAAAAGTAAGAGGAAGGCTGCTGGTGGTACAGGTGGAGGTGAAATAGCGGCAATGAAAGAGATCACCAAGGCGCTCACCGAGGTGGTGGTGAAGGACAGTGTGGCTGCGAAGTTGGCGAAGGAGGTGCTCGACTGTGCGGCAAGGTATGAAGAGGTGTTGGTAAGGCTGTTGGCGGAGAACGAGCGGCTGAAGGGCCGTCTCGAGTCTGGTGTGGCTGCTGGGCCTTCAAACATGGCTCCTTCGAACGGAGGGGCGGTGTTCGCGGTGCCTAAAGCGCCTGAGGCGGTGGTGGTGGCCCCTAAGTTGCCTTATGCAACGAAGCCAGTTGAGACGTGGTCGGTGGTGGTGAAGGGGAAAGGTGTCCCTACTACTTCGAAGGAGGTAGTGGATAAGGTGGTGGAGCAGGTGGGCCCAACGTTGGGTGTCAGAGTGCACGAGGTACGGCCTACACGGGATGGTGGAGCGGTGATCCGTACCCCCTCGGTGGCGGAACGCAAGAGGATAGTTGAGAACAAGACGTTCCAGGAGGTAGGGCTCGAGGTGACGGCGGCCGACAAATTGGGCCCCAAGGTGACGGTGCAGAGGGTGCACGGTGAAATTACCCCGGACGAGTTCATGAGCGAGCTGTATGAAATGAATCTCAAAGAGATGATGTCGCCGGAGTCCTACCGGCGAGGTGTCAGGCTGGCCACGAAGCCTTGGAAGGTGGATGGTGGTCCGGTGAACGTGGTGCTGGAATGTACCCCGAGGGTGGCGGAGCATTTGAGGGCTACTGTCGTTTACGTCAAGTGGTTCCGATTTTTGGTGAGAATACAGGACCCAGTGTTCTCCTGTTTCAGGTGCCTGGGATTCGACCACCGCGTGCGTGACTGCCGTGTGAACGATGAGGTGTGCCGTAGATGTGGTATGCTGGGCCATGGAGTGGCCAGGTGCCAAAATGAGCTGCGTTGCCGGAATTGTGCGTTCAAGGGCTTGCCCTCGAACCACCTTATGATGTCGATGGTGTGTCCGGTCTATGCGGCCGCAGTTGCAAGGGTGAACGCTAGACATTAAGCATGGAGGGTTTCCCGATCTTCCAGCTAAATTGCCAAGGTGCCTACGCGGTGATGTGTGAGTTGGGACAGGCGATGCGGCGTCGTGGGGTTCGTTTTGCACTCTTGCAGGAACCGTATTTCGCGAATGGCTGCGTGAGGGGCTTGCCGGGGGGGATGCGAGTTTATACGGACGTGAGGGGAAACTCGGCTATTGTAGTTGATGATAGGGACATGGACGTAATGTTAGTTAGTAGTAGCCAATGGGGGGTTTGCATTTCTGTGGAGTGCGACTTTGGGAAGATGTTGATGGCTAGCATCTACTGTGTAGGTAGGGAGCCTTTGGATGCATACTTAAGCTACATGGATACGGTGCTACTCGCTGGGAGTAGTATTCCTGTTATCCTCGGACTTGACGCAAATGCATGCTCTCGTATGTGGTTCTCTAAGATGCCCAGAAATGTTTCTGGACATCCGAACTTTATACGAGGAGTAATGCTTAGCGAATGGCTGGTCACAAAGTGTCTCATTGTTGTCAATGAGCCGAGTGAGTTGTATACTTTTGATGGTCCAAATGGTAATAGTGACATTGACGTGACGCTCGCGAATAGCGCGGCATTGACGTGTTTTGGACTTAGGTGGAGGGTTTGTGACGAATGGGGAGTAAGTGATCATAATCCGATTGAGATTATGGTCACCTTACGCGAACGGACGAGGGAGACGCCTCTGCCTCTTAGATGGCGGAGTCACGGGGTGGACTGGGACTTTTATGCTAGGGAATTTAGGGAGGCGGCGCTAACTCGCCCGCTGGCTGACTATAGGGCACTGACGTTAGATGACCAGGTCAGCATGATTAACCAGTGGTTGCTCACGGTTAATGATGCCGTACTAGGTCGTTTTGTTAGTAGGACGCCTAGTAAGGTCAAATGGTGGACGGCCGAACTGGAAAGGATGAAAAGGTCCGTCAGGCACCTCCGGAGGTTATTCCAGAGAGCCAGACGTGCCCGTTCTGACGATCTAGCTCTGCGCAAGTCCACTTATTTGTCTGCCCTCAAGACGTACAAGGACAAGCTTGTTAGGGTTAAGGAGGACGAGTGGAGGAGTTTCGTACGGGACAATAGGGATGACCCGTGGGGTACGGTTTACCGTATCTGCAGGGGTAGAGGTAAGGTAGCTGACATTGCTTGCCTCCAGGTTGACAATGTTAATTTGTCTTCATGGGGGGAATGCGCTGACACACTGTTGGGGGTCTTCTTTCCGGGAATGGAGGTAGTTGGTCGTTCCCCTGTTATACAGGAAACGGTCGGCCCTCCGGACTTGGTTAGGTCGGAAGTTTCGGACAGTTTTCGTCGCGTTAAAAGTAGGAAATCGCCAGGTATTGATGGTATGACTGGAGAGATGGCCAGGGCCATCTGGAAGGCTATACCGGAATACTTGGAGTCGATCTTTGGGAAGTGTCTGAGTGAGGGCTATTTCCCTAGGGCTTGGAAGTCTGCTCGGGTTGTTGTGCTCCTGAAGTCTCCTGGTAGGGTGAGGAGTGATCCTCGCTCTTACCGGGGCATCAGTCTCCTCCCGGTACTTGGAAAAGTGCTTGAGAGGATAATGGTGACGCGACTAAAGGCGGACAGCAGCGAGGAAACTTCGGAGTACCAGTTTGGTTTTAGGGAGGGGAGATCCGTAGAAGACGCGTGGCTGCATGTTAGGCAATGTGTTAGTAGCTCTACTGAGAAGTATGTGCTGGGAATCTTTGTTGATTTTAAGGGTGCGTTTGACCATCTCCACTGGGACGCGGTTCTCGACAGGCTGCGTAGTGTAGGCTGTCGTGAGCTCAACTTGTGGAGAAGTTACTTTAGCTGTAGAAAGGCTTGTGTGGTTGGTGCCAGCGGCACGGTTTGGAGGGATGTTACTCGGGGGTGCCCGCAGGGTTCTGTCTGTGGTCCAGTAATATGGAACCTCATGATGGATCCACTGTTGGCTCGACTGGGTCGTCTCGGCAAGCTGTGCGCATATGCGGATGATCTGCTCATCCTGATCGAAGGGCAGTCTAGGCTTGCTCTGGAAGAGAAGGGTGGGGGGGCCATGCGCATTGTTAATGAATGGGGTGCACAGGTCGGTGTCGAGGTTGCCCTTGACAAGACCGTGATAATGCTGCTTAAAGGCAGATTGTCCAGTGCACGTCCGCCTGTCATTAGGTCTGGTATCGTTAGTCTCAGATACGCGACTCAGGTCAAGTATCTGGGAATAATGATGGGTGAGAGGATGAACTTTTTGGTTCATCTCTCTTATGTTCGGGATAAGCTGACTGCAGTCGTTGGTAAGGTCAAGCGCATTCTTAGGAGCGACTGGGGCCTCAGCAGGCGTGCTGTTCGAACCATTTATGGTGGGCTGTTCGTTGCCTGTGCAGCGTATGGTGCACCTGTATGGTACGAAACAGTTATGACTGTTGCTGGCCGAGCTAAGGTGCTGTCTTGTCAGAGAGTTGCTATGCTTGCTTGCATGCCGGTCTGTCGAACGGTTTCTACGGATGCTCTTCAGGTCTTGCTGGGTGCGGCTCCTCTTGATTTGGAAGTGATGCGTCGTGCTATCGCTTTTAAGATCAAGAAGGGGCTGCCACTTCTTGGGCATGATTGGCTTTCTGCTGTTGACGTGGCGAATAAGGGGAGTAGGGAAATCAAGGTGATGTTAGCCGATCATCTTGATTCTAGGTGGCGGACGCGCTGGACGGACTCTGACAAGGGTCGTGTCACGTATGCTTTCATACGTGATGCGGTCTTCGTACGCGAGCGCCCAGATTTTGGCTTCGGTCTTAGTCTGGGGTTCTTACTGACGGGACATGGCTCTCTCAATGCATTTTTGCATAGGAGGGCCTTGTCGAGTACTTCGGACTGTGGGTGTGGGCAGGGACCTGAGGACGTGTGGCACGTTATTGCCGAGTGCCATTACTATGATGACATTAGGGACTTAGATAGTATGGGCATCACTCATACTGGGGCGGGTTGGGATTACAGTAGGGCCTTAGAGGACGATCGGACAATGGGGAGGTTGGGGCAATTTGCCCGCGATGTGTTTGTTAGGAGGATACAGGTGTAGTGGAGGCGGTCGTGCTCGCAGTCATTTGCGAACCGACGCTCGCGTTTATCGCCGAACTGTCCGCTCTGCGCATTGTTGGCGTGGTGCGGAGGTCAATTGCTGGTTTTGGTGGGAGCTCGCTGTGTTCGTGTCTGGTGATTTGCCCGTGCTGCTGTTGCTTGTGCCGGGACACTTTTATCTCTGGTCCCTTGGGGCTTGAGATGGGAGTGTCTTGGTGGAGTAGCGGCACGCTGTTGGCTGATTTCCGGAACGGCCCCCTGCTCTGTTGCTGCGTTGTTTGGTTGCTGTGGGTCATTTGTGACCTTGAGTCTGTCCGTGAGGGCGACTGTGTTTATTGTTGTTTTTGTGGTCATTGTTGTGCGTGATGTCCTTTGCTGGTGTCGCACGATGCGGCCAAAGTGTCGCTCGTGAGAGCGGCTGTTTACTGTTTTTGTCTTGTCTACTGGTGATGTCTAAGTCCCTATATGTAGATGTATGTTATTTGTTGTTCGTGCTGCAGTTTGCTGTTCATGCCGCATTACAGTGTGCTGTGTTGGTGCGTTGCAGTTGATGTGTTGCTGTCCAGTTTGCCGCTGTGCCGTGTTGCCGTGTTGCCGTGTTGCCGTGCTGCCGTGTGGCAGTGTTTTGTGAGCTGGAGATTGCTGATTGGGCCACCAGTCCCAGGGCCGTTTGGGGTCCACTGGTAGTAGCTTAGGCTACGAAGCTGACCGGAGTCTTTATCTTGTACCACGGGAACCAGGAAGCCCCTGGGACTACGGTCCCAGCCTGGTGAATGGTGAGGCCCCTTCGGTGGAGTAACGTGGTGGCTGTGGTTTAATACCCATATCGCGGGTAGAGCAAGTTATTGCTCGGTGTGGAGTTGCACTGCAACCGGTTGCCATTTGACCATAAAATGGTAGGAGTGTTAGATAGGCTCCGCCCTTGACCGAGGGGGATGAAGTGCCCAAACGCACGGATTCAAAGTTGGTACCTCTCTTCTGGTGTCACGGCTTTGTGGCGAAGGAAGAGGGGGGCGGTGGTCAACGCATTGTATTGGCCCAGTGTTAAGAGCACCGTGAGGAAGGGTCACACTGACGATGATCACGTTAAAACGGACAAGTATCTGTCCCTATCTACTATCTAGCGAAACCACAGCCAAGGGAACGGGCTTGGAATAATTAGTGGGGAAAGAAGACCCTGTTGAGCTTGACTCTAATCTGGCAGTGTAAGGAGACATAAGAGGTGTAGTATAAGTGGGAGATATTTTTCTTACGGGACTTATATCAACAGTGAAATACCACTACTCTTATTGTTTCCTTACTTACTTGATTAAGTGGAACGTGTATCATTTCTTAGCCATTATACGGATATATTTATATATCTTATGGTATTGGGTTATGATGCAAGCTTCTTGATCAAAGTACAAAGAGTTTGTTATATAATTGTAAACAAATTTCGATGAGAAAATGGTACTTCGGTGCTATTTTCAATATTTAAAATTTGGTATAACTCCCAATACTCAGGTATGATCCAATTCAAGGACATTGCCAGGTAGGGAGTTTGACTGGGGCGGTACATCTCTCAAATAATAACGGAGGTGTCCCAAGGCCAGCTCAGTGCGGACAGAATCCACACATAGAGCAAAAGGGCAAATGCTGACTTGATCTCGGTGTTCAGTACACACAGGGACAGCAAAAGCTCGGCCTATCGATCCTTTTGGTTTAATGAGTTTTTAACAAGAGGTGTCAGAAAAGTTACCACAGGGATAACTGGCTTGTGGCGGCCAAGCGTTCATAGCGACGTCGCTTTTTGATCCTTCGATGTCGGCTCTTCCTATCATTGTGAAGCAAAATTCACCAAGCGTTGGATTGTTCACCCATGCAAGGGAACGTGAGCTGGGTTTAGACCGTCGTGAGACAGGTTAGTTTTACCCTTCTAATGACTAAATATTGTTGCAACAGCATTCCTGCGTAGTACGAGAGGAACCGCAGGTACGGACCTATGGCACAATACTTGTTCGAGCGAACAGTGGTATGACGCTACGTCCGTTGGATTATGCCTGAACGCCTCTAAGGTCGTATCCAAGCTGGATTGCAATGATAAAAATGGGGCAATTGCATTGTATGGCACTTAAACCATTTAAAGTTTGCCTTTTAGGTAAACGACAATGGATTTGTGATGCCAATGTTATCTGTTAACATAGCAAGTGCAGGAGGATATTATCACCTGTACGCCGCGCTAGTTACTTATAAAAACATTATTTAATACAATGACAAAGCCTAGAATCAATTGTAAACGACTTTTGTAACGGGCAAGGTGTTGTAAGTGGTAGAGCAGCTGCCATACTGCGATCCACTGAAGCTCATCCTTAGCTTGACGATTCGAAAATACTTTATTTAACACAATTAAAAAGAAAGAAGTAACATAGAATATTTTTTTATGTTACTTTTTAATAAAGCAAAGTTTATATAAATAATTTATAAAATTAAAAATGAAAATTACAAAACTTATATAAATTTATCAAAGTTAAAAGTAAAGTTTGAACTTTGCTTTATTTAAATACAAATGAATAATAAAAAATACTTTTTATGATAATGAAATTAAAGTTCATATTTTGAACTTTAATGAATAAATGGAATTGAAAATTACAAAACTTATATAAAAATATAAAATGAAAAGTAAAGTCCATATTATGGACTTTGAGTATATACAAATGAACATTTGAATTAATAGAAATTAAATTTACAAAACATATAAATTTATAAAATGAAAAGTAAAGTTTGAGTTAAAAGTAAAGTCCATTGGACTTTACAAAATGAAAATTTGAAGTGATAGAAATGAAATTTACAAAACATATAAATTTATAAAATGAAAAGTAAAGTCCATTGGACAAATGAAAATTTGAATTGATAAAAATGAAATTTACAAAACATATAAACTTATGAAATGAAAAGTAAAGTCCATTGGACAAATGAAAATTTGAATTGATAGAAATGAAATTTACAAAACATATAAACTTATGAAATGAAAATTTGAATTGATAAAAATGAAATTTACAAAACATATAAACTTATGAAATGAAAAGTAAAGTCCATTGGACAAATGAAAATTTGAATTGATAGAAATGAAATTTACAAAACATATAAACTTATGAAATGAAAATTTGAATTGATAAAAATGAAATTTACAAAACATATAAACTTATGAAATGAAAAGTAAAGTCCATTGGACAAATGAAAATTTGAATTGATAAAAATGAAAGTTACAAAACATATAAATTTATAAAATGAAAAGTAAAGTCTATTGGACAAATGAAAATTTGAATTGATAGAAATGAAATTTACAAAACATATAAATTTATAAAATGAAAAGTAAAGTCCATTGGACATTGCATTTATACAAATGATAATACAAAAATTTAAATTTTCAACGGCGGACTCAACTATGAGTCTCTAAAGGTAGGTGAATGCATCCTAATCTAAAAAGTGACGCGCTTGAATGGATTAACGAGATTCCCTCTGTCCCCGTTTTTGGGGGCCAAGTTTGGGTGCTCAGAAGGAAGCCTTCGGGAATGCCTTCAGCGCCGCAAACATGCTGCCTAGTTCTACCTCCAAGTGGTGGTCCCCGGGCATCTAAATGAAACAATTTAGATGGCGAAAGAATTAGGCTCTAGGTCAGGCTATCCTAGAGTAGTTTGGTACTCGAAAGCCAGCGCTATCGAATGTTCCTAGGAAGATTCAATAGTGCGGGGTATCGACCGGAGTACCCATGGTAATCTGGTGCCTCGGGAGTCAGATAGCCCCGGTGCTTCGGCACCGTCTGACTATTTGGTTGCAGGTCCGCTTTAGCAGTCCACTTGTAGTGGAAACTTCTAGATGAGGATAGGTAACCAGATAGACGAGAAAAATTCTAGAAATAATACATGCAAGATTATGGAATTGATTATGTTGTGCCACAATGTTATTGTTGTGGTGTGGGGAGCTGGGTGCAAGAGCGTTGGAGCCCGCGGGCCTAGGGGTGGGCTGGGTGAAAATGCGTTGGCACAATGATGGCTTTGTGGCGTTGTCTGAAAATTAATTGGTTTTTTTCCTGTCATGTTATATATTGTGAAATGGTGGTCTGAGAGCATTGGGTAGTGGTGAAGACTTAGTATCCTCGCATGGTTAGTACTATCATTGGGGAAAGCCGAGGTGAAAAGACTGATCTGCTACCGGTGCGGGAGTCAGTCCGTTTAAACGTTCTGGAGAGACGGTCACGTGTTGATCAAGTTGGAATTAGTACAATCCTTGGTTAGTAGTGTCAACAACGGCCTGCCCTACCGATTGTTGATGCGAACGGTTGGTGCGGAAAGTTCCTCTTGATGCTTCACGGTCGTATACAATAGTCCTTGGCTTATGTAATGTTTTATGTACTTATGTACTTGTGTCAGTTCATTAAATTTTGTTATGTATTATGGAAAGTTGGATTCAAATCTATCTGGCACGCTGCCCTCGTTTGGAAGCTGTTAAAGTGGTACACGAGGTGGCTGCTGGTTATGCCTAAATTCGCAGGCGAGGGTTCTGGAATTGCGAGGAGAGTTATGAGAATAGCTCGATTCGTAAGGAAGGTTCCTTCAATTAAAGCTGCTGGTCGTTAATGAGCAGTACAGTTTAGATAGCTGAGTCTCCTAAACAAAGAGATTTATGGTGTATACTGACCAAACAGAGGTATACATCATTGTTACCTGTATATGTTATGACCGTGACATATATGGGGGCACTTGGTAAATGCATATATAAATCACCCAGTGCTAAGTACACCATGAGATTGTACCCATCGGGTAGGTACTCATGTAAAACTTGGACTGTCTGTCCCCGTTTTTGATAGAAAGTAAAGTCTATTGGACAAATGAAAATTTGAATTGATAGAAATGAAATTTACAAAAATTATAAACTTATGAAATGAAAAGTAAAGTCTATTGGACAAATGAAAATTTGAATTGATAGAAATGAAATTTACAAATATTGTATGAATCAATGAAATGAAAAGTAAAGTCCATTGGACTTTACAAAATGAAAATTTGAATTGATAGAAATGAAATTTACAAAACATATAAACTTATGAAATGAAAAGTAAAGTCTATTGGACAAATGAAAATTTGAATTGATAGAAATGAAATTTACAAAACATATAAACTTATGAAATGAAAAGTAAAGTCCATTGGACAAATGAAAATTTGAATTAATAGAAATGAAATTTACAAAACATACAAATTTATAAAATGAAAAGTAAAGTTTGAGTTAAAAGTAAAGTCCATGTTTATATTTCCTTAATATCAATTTTTTTACAAATATTGTATGAATCTATGAAGTTAAAAGTAAAGTCCATTGGACTTTACAAAATGAAAATTTGAATTGATAGAAATGAAATTTACAAAACATATAAACTTATGAAATGAAAAGTAAAGTCCATTGGACTTTACAAAATGAAAATTTGAATTGATAGAAATGAAATTTACAAAACATATAAACTTATGAAATGAAAAGTAAAGTCTATTGGACAAATGAAAATTTGAATTGATAGAAATGAAATTTACAAAACATATAAACTTATGAAATGAAAAGTAAAGTCTATTGGACAAATGAAAATTTGAATTGATAGAAATGAAATTTACAAATATTGTATGAATCAATGAAATGAAAAGTAAAGTCCATTGGACTTTACAAAATGAAAATTTGAATTGATAGAAATGAAATTTACAAAACATACAAATTTATAAAATGAAAAGTAAAGTTTGAGTTAAAAGTAAAGTCCATGTTTATATTTCCTTAATATCAATTTTTTTACAAATATTGTATGAATCAATGAAATGAAAAGTAAAGTCCATTGGACTTTACAAAATGAAAATTTGAATTGATAGAAATGAAATTTACAAAACATATAAACTTATGAAATGAAAAGTAAAGTCTATTGGACAAATGAAAATTTGAATTGATAGAAATGAAATTTACAAAACATATAAACTTATGAAATGAAAAGTAAAGTCCATTGGACAAATGAAAATTTGAATTAATAGAAATGAAATTTACAAAACATACAAATTTATAAAATGAAAAGTAAAGTTTGAGTTAAAAGTAAAGTCCATGTTTATATTTCCTTAATATCAATTTTTTTACAAATATTGTATGAATCTATGAAGTTAAAAGTAAAGTCCATTGGACTTTACAAAATGAAAATTTGAATTGATAGAAATGAAATTTACAAAACATATAAACTTATGAAATGAAAAGTAAAGTCCATTGGACAAATGAAAATTTGAATTAATAGAAATGAAATTTACAAAACATACAAATTTATAAAATGAAAAGTAAAGTTTGAGTTAAAAGTAAAGTCCATGTTTATATTTCCTTAATATCAATTTTTTTACAAATATTGTATGAATCTATGAAGTTAAAAGTAAAGTCCATTGGACTTTACAAAATGAAAATTTGAATTGATAGAAATGAAATTTACAAAACATATAAACTTATGAAATGAAAAGTAAAGTCCATTGGACTTTACAAAATGAAAATTTGAATTGATAGAAATGAAATTTACAAAACATATAAACTTATGAAATGAAAAGTAAAGTCTATTGGACAAATGAAAATTTGAATTGATAGAAATGAAATTTACAAAACATATAAACTTATGAAATGAAAAGTAAAGTCTATTGGACAAATGAAAATTTGAATTGATAGAAATGAAATTTACAAAACATATAAATTTATAAAATGAAAAGTAAAGTCCATTGGACATTGCATTTATACAAATGATAATACAAAAATTTAAATTTTCAACGGCGGGCTCAACTATGAGTCTCTAAAGGTAGGTGAATGCATCCTAATGTAATAATTGACGCGCTTGAATGGATTAAAGAGATTCCCTCTGTCCCCGTTTTTGATAGAAAGTAAAGTCTATTGGACAAATGAAAATTTGAATTGATAGAAATGAAATTTACAAAACATATAAACTTATGAAATGAAAAGTAAAGTCTATTGGACAAATGAAAATTTGAATTGATAGAAATGAAATTTACAAAACATATAAACTTATGAAATGAAAAGTAAAGTCCATTGGACAAATGAAAATTTGAATTGATAGAAATGAAATTTACAAAACATATAAACTTATGAAATGAAAATTTGAATTGATAAAAATGAAATTTACAAAACATATAAACTTATGAAATGAAAAGTAAAGTCCATTGGACATTGCATTTATACAAATGATAATACAAAAATTTACATTTTCAACGGCGGGCTCAACTATGAGTCTCTTAAGGTAGGTGAATGCATCCTAATGTAAAAAGTGACGCGCTTGAATGGATTAACGAGATTCCCTCTGTCCCCGTTTTTGGGGGCCAAGTTTGGGTGCTCAGAAGGAAGCCTTCGGGAATGCCTTCAGCGCCGCAAACATGCTGCCTAGTTCTACCTCCAAGTGGTGGTCCCCGGGCATCTAAATGAAACAATTTAGATGGCGAAAGAATTAGGCTCTAGGTCAGGCTATCCTAGAGTAGTTTGGTACTCGAAAGCCAGCGCTATCGAATGTTCCTAGGAAGATTCAATAGTGCGGGGTATCGACCGGAGTACCCATGGTAATCTGGTGCCTCGGGAGTCAGATAGCCCCGGTGCTTCGGCACCGTCTGACTATTTGGTTGCAGGTCCGCTTTAGCAGTCCACTTGTAGTGGAAACTTCTAGATGAGGATAGGTAACCAGATAGACGAGAAAAATTCTAGAAATAATACATGCAAGATTATGGAATTGATTATGTTGTGCCACAATGTTATTGTTGTGGTGTGGGGAGCTGGGTGCAAGAGCGTTGGAGCCCGCGGGCCTAGGGGTGGGCTGGGTGAAAATGCGTTGGCACAATGATGGCTTTGTGGCGTTGTCTGAAAATTAATTGGTTTTTTCCTGTCATGTTATATATTGTGAAATGGTGGTCTGAGAGCATTGGGTAGTGGTGAAGACTTAGTATCCTCGCATGGTTAGTACTATCATTGGGGAAAGCCGAGGTGAAAAGACTGATCTGCTACCGGTGCGGGAGTCAGTCCGTTTAAACGTTCTGGAGAGACGGTCACGTGTTGATCAAGTTGGAATTAGTACAATCCTTGGTTAGTAGTGTCAACAACGGCCTGCCCTACCGATTGTTGATGCGAACGGTTGGTGCGGAAAGTTCCTCTTGATGCTTCACGGTCGTATACAATAGTCCTTGGCTTATGTAATGTTTTATGTACTTATGTACTTGTGTCAGTTCATTAAATTTTGTTATGTATTATGGAAAGTTGGATTCAAATCTATCTGGCACGCTGCCCTCGTTTGGAAGCTGTTAAAGTGGTACACGAGGTGGCTGCTGGTTATGCCCAAATTCGCGGGCGAGGGTTCTGGAATTGCGAGGAGAGTTATGAGAATAGCTCGATTCGTAAGGAAGGTTCCTTCAATTAAAGCTGCTGGTCGTTAATGAGCAGTACAGTTTAGATAGCTGAATCTCCTAAACAAAGAGATTTATGGTGTATACTGACCAAACAGAGGTATACATCATTGTTACCTGTATATGTTATGACCGTGACATATATGGGGGCACTTGGTAAATGCATATATAAATCACCCAGTGCTAAGTACACCATGAGATTGTACCCTTCGGGTAGGTACTCATGTAAAACTTGGACTGTCTGTCCCCGTTTTTTATTTATTAAAGCCATCAACTACTGTGATATACCTGCGTACGGCAGGAGCTCACATGATTCAATATTAATATATATTTATACAAACGAATAATGTTAAACTAATAATATAATTATGAAATGAATAGCAACATCATCTATACAACAAATAATAAACTTTGCTTCATTTATACACATATTAATATAAAAGTTATGTATAATGAAAATTAATTGCAAGCAAAGTTCGTATATTGAACAAGATAATTTAAAGATAGATAGCTTTTTGTTTTATAAAAATAATAACGAAAAGCTGATATTAAGGAAATATAAACATGAAATTGTAAGTAAATATAAATTTTTTAAAAATATATACAATTTTGAGAAAGTTTCAATGTTTTAATATAATAATTTCATATGATAAAATCTAATAATGTAATAATAGCGAAAAACTGATATTAAGGAAATATAAACATAAAATTGTAAGTAAATATAAATTTTTTAAAAATATATACAATTTTGAGAAAGTTTCAATGTTTTCATATAATAATTTCATATGATAAAATCTAATAATGTAATAATAGCGAAAAACTGATATTAAGGAAATATAAACATAAAATTGAATTTTTCTTAAACAAATCTACAATTTTGAGAAAATATAAATTTTTCTTTTTGAAATTATTTCTATAAATTAATATCGTTTATTCGCAAAAAAGAAAATTTGAAAAATTTTATTTTTGAAGTTTTTATCAAAACTTTTTAAACGTATATTTCCCTAATATCACTTTATGCAAATTTCAAATTCTACAATTTTGAGAAAATATAAATTTTTCTTTTTGAAATTATTTCTATAAATTAATATCGTTCATTTGCAAAAAAGAAAATTTGAAAAATTTTATTTTTGAAGTTTTTATCAACATTTTTTAAACGTATATTTCCCTAATATCACTTTATGTAAATTTCAAAAAAAAAAAAATCCACAATTTTGAAAAAATTCAAAATGTTTTTTATTAGTATTTTAGATCCTGTTTTTATCGTTCATAATCAAAAAGAAAATTGAAAAAATTCCACTTGGAACCGAAGTTATGAATTTTTCAAATTTTCAAAATCTCAAATTGGCGGGGAAGTTGTACATAAATATCTGTAAGAACTTGCAAATGAGAAACAAGTCAAGTAATATTTCCTTAATTTCAAAAATTGCATATTGAATTTTTTAATGTAATTTGCTTTAAGGAAGATGGGTTTTTGTTTAAATACAAATTCTCCGTCATATTTTATGTAACTAACCGATGGATGGGTTTTGTTCTCGTAATTTGTGGGGTGAGGCTATTTTTATTAATAGCGTATATCTTCACTTTGCGATGCTAATAACAATTCTCCGTCATATTTTATGTTGATGAAAGTAATTTGTCATATGGAAAGAAATAATTTTTCCATTATATGCCAAACGAAAATTTTTAAAAACAAAAGATTTTGGATGTTTTCTTGAAACAATTTAGTATAATAAGTAAGCGCTCGTCTTACGGCTCATGTAATGCAGATACCACATGTATAAGGTGGTTTTGGGCTCAAACGGCAGCATTACATTATGAAAAAAGTATAATTCTTAATTATACATCAAAACACTAACCATATAATAATAAAAAAATTATATTTGGTTAGCAATGATAAAAATAAATAAATGAAATATAAAACTATTTCACACAATATACCGATGTGAAATTGGTTATAGAAAAAAAATTTACGATACAAAGTAGGCCGAGATCCGAATTCGTATTTTTTTTATGATAATATTGTGAGATATTATTCTGGTTGATCCTGCCAGTAGTAGTTATATGCTTGTCTCAAAGATTAAGCCATGCATGTCTAAGTACAAACGAAATTAAAAGTGAAACCGCAAAAGGCTCATTATATCAGTTATGGTTCCTTAGATTGTTAACAGTTACTTGGATAACTGTGGTACTTCTAGAGCTAATACATGCAATATAAACACGGACCTTTGGGACGTGTGCTTTTATTAGGCTAAAACCAAGCGATCGCAAGATCGTTATTATGGTTGAACTCTAGATAACTTGCAGATCGTACGGTCTTGTACCGACGACAGATCTTTCAAATGTCTGCCCTATCAACTTTTGATGGTAGTATTTAGGACTACCATGGTTGCAACGGGTAACGGGGAATCAGGGTTCGATTCCGGAGAGGGAGCCTGAGAAACGGCTACCACATCTAAGGAAGGCAGCAGGCGCGTAAATTACCCACTCCCAGCTCGGGGAGGTAGTGACGAAAAATAACAATACAGGACTCATATTAGAGGCCCTGTAATTGGAATGAGTACACTTTAAATCCCTTAACAAGGACCTATTGGAGGGCAAGTCTGGTGCCAGCAGCCGCGGTAACTCCAGCTCCAATAGCGTATATTAAAGTTGTTGCGGTTAAAACGTTCGTAGTTGAACTTGTGCTTCATACGGGTAGTACGACTATAATTGTAGTTTGTACTGTACCTTATGTATGTAAGCGTATTACCGGTGGAGTTCTTATATGTATTTAATATTTATATTTATACATATTCCTCCTATTTAAACCTGCTTCAGTGCTCTTCATCGAGTGTTGTTGTGGGCCGGTACAATTACTTTGAACAAATTAGAGTGCTTAAAGCAGGCTCCAAATGCCTGAATATTTTGTGCATGGAATAATGAAATAAGACCTCTGTTCTACTTTCATTGGTTTTTAGATCAAGAGGTAATGATTAATAGAAGCAGTTTGGGGGCATTAGTATTACGACGCGAGAGGTGAAATTCTTGGACCGTCGTAAGACTAACTTAAGCGAAAGCATTTGCCAAAGATGTTTTCATTAATCAAGAACGAAAGTTAGAGGTTCGAAGGCGATCAGATACCGCCCTAGTTCTAACCATAAACGATGCCAGCTAGCAATTGGGTGTAGCTACTATCATGGCTCTCTCAGTCGCTTCCCGGGAAACCAAAGCTTTTGGCTCCGGGGGAAGTATGGTTGCAAAGCTGAAACTTAAAGGAATTGACGGAAGGGCACCACCAGGAGTGGAGCCTGCGGCTTAATTTGACTCAACACGGGAAAACTTACCAGGTCCGAACATAAGTGTGTAAGACAGATTGATAGCTCTTTCTCGAATCTATGGGTGGTGGTGCATGGCCGTTCTTAGTTCGTGGAGTGATTTGTCTGGTTAATTCCGATAACGAACGAGACTCAAATATATTAAATAGATGCTTTCAGGATTATGGTGTTTGAAGCTTTTATAGCCTTCATTCACGAGTGCAGTAAAATGTGCGAGTGTTTGAATGTGTCTATGAAAGTGGAGCCGTACCTGTTGGTTTGTCCCATTATAAGGACACTAGCTTCTTAAATGGACAAATTGCGTCTAGCAATAATGAGATTGAGCAATAACAGGTCTGTGATGCCCTTAGATGTCCTGGGCTGCACGCGCGCTACAATGAAAGTATCAACGTGTATTTCCTAGACCGAGAGGTCCGGGTAAACCGCTGAACCACTTTCATGCTTGGGATTGTGAACTGAAACTGTTCACATGAACTTGGAATTCCCAGTAAGTGTGAGTCATTAACTCGCATTGATTACGTCCCTGCCCTTTGTACACACCGCCCGTCGCTACTACCGATTGAATTATTTAGTGAGGTCTCCGGACGTGATCACTGTAACGCCTTGTGTGTTACGGATGTTTCGCAAAAGTTGACCGAACTTGATTATTTAGAGGAAGTAAAAGTCGTAACAAGGTTTCCGTAGGTGAACCTGCGGAAGTATCATTAATGTGTTCCTTACCGTTAAACAAACAAAAAAAAAAAAAAAAAAACAAAAATGAAATAAAACACGAAAAGAAGAATTTATATATAATATAAATTTCTTCTTTTTTTTTATATAAAAAATATAAAATTAAAAAATTAAATGAATGCAATGAAAATAATATGAAGATCAAAGACCAAAGAGTAAAGCATTTTGAGTATAATGCAATTGAGGATTTGAAGTAATGAGATATCATAAGCATTTTAAGCCAAAATGATATGTAGCAAATAAAGAAAAATTCAAATAGAATTTTATTAAACACAAAAAAAGAAAAGTCCAAATTGGCAATAACAAGCATTTAAAATGTTTTTAAAATGATCGTCATCTCATTAGTGACGCGTAGAGTTTGAACGTTAATTGATTGGGATCCCTTGGGATCCCATTTTACGTTAAACTTTTTTAAAGAAAGTCAGAAATAATAAAACATAATAATAATTATAGTTGTACTTGTATATTACAAAAAATGTATTTATATATAAGTTAAAAATAATCGTTTCTTTTTTTTATATTATAAAAATATATAAAAATTGAGACTAAGACATACGCAACAGAAATTATATTTGTTTTATAAATTAAATTATTGAAGGAATTGATATATGCCAATTTAATTTTTGGTGTATTTTTGATTTCTTTCAATAAAAAAACTTATGAATTGCTATCAAAATGAAACAAAAAATAATATCACTCTAAGCGGTGCACAGTGGCGCCATTTGAGTTTTTTCGTTGCAAAAATCATATCTTTTGAACCGAATAAGATAATGGAACAGTTTAAACAGCATATGATAGATAACTGTTCAGCCTATGAAATGAGCGTTTGGAAAGGGTGCTACGCTTTGTAGGGGCCTACTTATGGGTTATCAAAGTTAAAATTAGTAGAAAAATCAATTTTATGGTAACTAAAAAAAATTATTTTTACATTTTTAGATTGTTTTTATTTTTTTTCTTAAGGGTTTTATGTTTTAAATTATTACCCAACAAATTAAAAAAAAAATTATTTTTTTTTTAAATTTATTTTTTCAATTTTCTGTAAAATATTCATCACAATTCGTAAGAGAAGGTATATCTAAAAGACTAACCATTTCTAAACTATAATTATTTTGTAACTCTATTCGTGACTTCACATGCCGCAGGGAAGAAATAAGTGGATCGGAAGATGCTGCCAACATGTTGAAGAGGTCCTTATTTTGCCTTACCCTTGATGCTTTGAATGTGTTCTGCAATCTATATTTTTTATAAAATTTGTTAAGAGACTCCTGTGCTTCTTCAGAAAGCTCTCCAATTGGCAAAGACTGGTACTCAATTTTCACGATTTGATTGTCAATTCCAATGATTCTAGTTACTGCCTCATCATTTTCAAAAAATCTCCTAGAAGTGTTTCCATCGTTTGAGTTACCGTATCCGTGCTTGGGACAGTCTACTTTTAGTCCAACGTGTTTAAAAAAAGCATCCTGTATTTGCTTCTTTCTGATCTTTTCCTTATCCTTTATTGATGTATTTTCATCGAAGTTTTCCTCCTCTTGTGGTAGGGTATATGCCAGTTTTAGCAAGAATTCCATACACCTTATCCTTGCGTGCAATGGTGACATTCCATATTCGTAATTCTCCTCATTTGTAGAATCGTTTAAATTACCAAAGTTCTTCTGACAAATAATAATATAAAATCGATAAAAAAAATATAAAAATAAAACGAAAAAAGGGGTTTAAATAGGTTTTTGCTAAATTTTTACCTCCAATATAATTCTGTCTATATATATGTATATGATAACTAATTGAAATATATTATAATTAAGCAGAAAAAGATACTAATCTTAAACTCTTTACAACTAATTATATAAAATTGAGATGTAACATATTATATATGAAATAAATTGAATTGAATTGAAAAAAGTTCTTCTGACTCTTTTTGCAAATCGGGCATGACATTGTTGAGGTTGTTCCTGTCAGTTCGTAATTGCATTCAATATATTTTCCTTCTCCAATTTGCAGCTTTGTAGGCTTAATCTTGCTTATTTGTTCTTCAATGTCCTTCACCGTAGTCCTTATGAGTTCTGCCGATTCCCTTGCAAACTGAAACATTATTGGTCGGCAATAATGCACTGATGACGGACGTGGATTTTTCCAGTGTAGGGAATCATCCGATTTTAGCCGCAAAGGAACAACAGATGCCATAAACATATTTCCGTCCGATATTGTAGCGTCATCGGAAGATATCCTTTGCTTATAAACGCTTTGTCCGGATGATCCATCGCAGCCCCATTTGCTGATCACTGTCAACTTCTCAGGAAGAATTTTCACTTCCGTGAAAAACTTTGGTGTGGTTGACTTTCTAAACAGTTCAAATAATTTTAAATTGTTCAACGCCATGTTTTCAGTACTTAAATTGTTTAATGGTTTCAGTAATTGTTGCGCCAACTTTCAGGCGTAGACTAATCCAGGCATTATGCTTATTTTGCAATATATAGGCTTATGCTACCATGCCTAAAAATTTACCTGTTCCCTGCATACATATGGATTTAGGCTGAATAATGCAATTTTGATATTATGCACGTGTCCAAATAAGATTTGTGCCTACCTGTAGGGACCATAAGTCAATATTGTTCCTGACCATTTGTACGCCAAAGTATTGTTTATGTGAGGTACGTACCTGCTAATTTCAATGAGTAGTTTTTTTCAAACTATTAGATCAAACTACAGTCCGTCAAAACATATAAGGGATGGACGCCATACAATTTCTGCAACCATGTCTTTTTAAACTTTTTTACCTCTAGAAGCCAAACGGGCACGTACGGGCAGATAAAACTTTTTGAATTATGTAAAGAAATAATCAAAGAACAGGTTTTGCAAATATGGCAAATATAGAAAAATATAGTTTTTTTTTATTTTCCGTCAAAGTTGAAAAATAGTGAAAAAACGGATAGTTTTTAAATAGTGATTTACCAGGAGAAACACAAAGCAAACAGTTAATTTTTTTTTTATCATTATACATTTAATAAATACATCAATCAATACAAACAAAAAATAAGGCGATTCGTTACCTATTTTTCGTGATATTACACCTGAAATCGCAACAAATTGACTAAAAATTGTGTGTTTTTTTGAAAACCGAAAGTCGGTCAACTTTGAACGGTTATATCTTCTAAACTAAAAATGTGATATTATTAAGAGTGGCATATTTGAAATCGTTGAAAAGTTTCCTATAACATGGGTTTATTCAAAACTTCGTCGGCACTCATGAAAATTTTGATTTTTGCAACCTCGCTTGCTCTACGGGCGCCACTGTGCGGTGGATCACTTGGCTCATGGGTCGATGAAGAACGCAGCAAACTGTGCGTCATCGTGTGAACTGCAGGACACATGAACATCGACATTTTGAACGCATATCGCAGTCCATGCTGTAATGTACTTTAATTTTTAATTTAAGTGCTGCTTGGACTACATATGGTTGAGGGTTGTAAGATTATGCTAAATTAAGTTGCTTTTTTTTATATATATATAATATATATATAAAATAAAGCACATGTTGTGTTAATGGATACAAATTATTATTAATAATTTTAGTATTCATAATGCTAATAGCTAAAGATATAAAAACCTCATAAATATGAATAAAATCAGAGTATTTTTTTATAATTTATAAAGTGTATTCTTTTTTTATTGAGGAAAGTCTAGCATAAAATAAAAAACTTATGAAACTAGAATTGCCTCTTTAATAAAATGAATTGAAAATTGAAAAAAATAAAAGAAATGATTTATAATTCATGGTTTTAAAATATTTTTTTTGTTATTTATAATAATAAATTATATTTTGTGTTATACAACCTCAACTCATATGGGATTACCCCCTGAATTTAAGCATATTAATGAGGGGAGGAAAAGAAACTAACAAGGATTTTCTTAGTAGCGGCGAGCGAAAAGAAAATAGTTCAGCACTAAGTCACTTTGTCTTTATGGCAAATGTGAGATGCAGTGTATGGAATGTCAAATTTCTAGTATGAGAAATTAACGATTTAAGTCCTTCTTAAATGAGGCCATTTACCCATAGAGGGTGCCAGGCCCGTATAACGTTAATGATTACTAGATGGCATTTCCAAAGAGTCGTGTTGCTTGATAGTGCAGCACTAAGTGGGTGGTAAACTCCATCTAAAACTAAATATAACCATGAGACCGATAGTAAACAAGTACCGTGAGGGAAAGTTGAAAAGAACTCTGAATAGAGAGTTAAATAGTACGTGAAACTGCTTAGAGGTTAAGCCCGATGAACTTGAATATCCATTATAGAAAATTCATCATTATGATTTATAATATAAATAATATTATAATAATAGTGTGCATTTTTTTTATATAAAGGACATTGTAATCTATTAACATAAATAAAAGTATTTATCATAAGATCATTTGCATAAGTTTATTCAAATTATTTTGCTTGCAATTTAACATAGAATAAATGCTTATGATTGGATAAAGTGTTGATAGATTTATTATAATATAGTGCTTAAATATATTTATATATTTTATAATAGCATATTAATCAATGATTTTTATGTTTATTATATGCACTTATATGATTAACAATGCGAAAGATTCAGGATACCTTCGGGACCCGTCTTGAAACACGGACCAAGGAGTCTAACATATTTGCAAGTTATTGGGAATAAAAACCTAATAGCGAAATTAACATAACTTATATAATGGGATTAGTTTTTAGCCTATTTATAGTCTATTAATTCAATCCCGGGGCGTTCTATACAGTTATGTATAATAATATTTATATTATTTATACCTCTAACTAGAGCGTACCTTGAGCATATATGCTGTGACCCGAAAGATGGTGAACTATACTTGATCAGGTTGAAGTCAGGGGAAACCCTGATGGAAGACCGAAACAGTTCTGACGTGCAAATCGATTGTCAGAATTGAGTATAGGGGCGAAAGACCAATCGAACCATCTAGTAGCTGGTTCCCTCCGAAGTTTCCCTCAGGATAGCTGGTGCATTTAAAATTTATGTAAAATAATCTTATCTGGTAAAGCGAATGATTAGAGGCCTTAGGGTCGAAACGATCTTAACCTATTCTCAAACTTTAAATGGGTAAGAACCTCACCTTTCTTGGTATGAAGGTAGTGGTTGTGATATAATGTGCCCAGTGGGCCACTTTTGGTAAGCAGAACTGGCGCTGTGGGATGAACCAAACGTAATGTTACGGTGCCCAAATTAACAACTCATGCAGATACCATGAAAGGCGTTGGTTGCTTAAAACAGCAGGACGGTGGACATGGAAGTCGTAATCCGCTAAGGAGTGTGTAACAACTCACCTGCCGAAGCAACTAGCCCTTAAAATGGATGGCGCTTAAGTTGTATACCTATACATTACCGCTAAAGTAGATGGTTTATGTTCAATCTCGGTTGGATAATAAGCTTTGAAACTTTAGTGAGTAGGAGGGTACAATGGTGAGCATAGAAGTGTTTGGCGTAAGCCTGCATGGAGCTGCCATTGGTACAGATCTTGGTGGTAGTAGCAAATAATCGAATGAGACCTTGGAGGACTGAAGTGGAGAAGGGTTTCGTGTGAACAGTGGTTGATCACGAGTTAGTCGGTCCTAAGTTCAAGGCGAAAGCCGAAAATTTTCAAGTTAAAATGAAATAAAATAAAATAATATTAAAAATAATTAAACACTTGAATAATTTTGAACGAAAGGGAATACGGTTCCAATTCCGTAACCTGTTGAGTATCCGTTTGTTATTAAATATGGGCCTTGTGCTCATCCTGGCAACAGGAACGACCATAAAGAAGCCGTCGAGAGGTATCGGAAGAGTTTTCTTTTCTGTTTTATAGTCGTACTACCATGGAAGTCTTTCGAAGAGAGATATGGTAGATGGACTAGAAGAGCATGACATTTACTGTTGTGTCGATATTTTCTCCTCGGACCTTGAAAATTTATGGTGGGGTCACGCAAACTTCTCAACAGGCCGTACCAATATCCGCAGCTGGTCTCCAAGGTGAAGAGTCTCTAGTCGATAGAATAATGTAGGTAAGGGAAGTCGGCAAATTAGATCCGTAACTTCGGGATAAGGATTGGCTCTGAAGATTGAGATAGTCGGGCTTGATTGGGAAGCAATAATATGGTTTATGTACTCGTTCTGGGTAAATAGAGGTTCTCGGATCTTGTTCCCCGGATAGTAGTTACTTAGCCAATTGTGGAACTTTCTTGCTAAAATTTTTAGGGAATTATCGTAAGATAATATTCCTTTTAAATTATAACGACTATCAATTAACAATCAATTCAGAACTGGCACGGACTTGGGGAATCCGACTGTCTAATTAAAACAAAGCATTGTGATGGCCCTAACGGGTGTTGACACAATGTGATTTCTGCCCAGTGCTCTGAATGTCAAAGTGAAGAAATTCAAGTAAGCGCGGGTAAACGGCGGGAGTAACTATGACTCTCTTGGCGGATAAGTCTTTGAGTTCAGGAGGACCGCCCTAGTGGTATACCTTCAACTTATCGACAAGTGCCTATGTCTTACCTCCTCGTGGTATCTGCCGGTAACACTATGCCTTGTGCATGGTTGGCCAAAAGACAGGCTATAAAAGATCCCTGGGGCTGCCTCCCCCTTCGATTTTAATTAGATTGGCACTACAAATGAAAGAAATAATGAGAATTTAATGATCCCTCGTCGAGTTTCTGCTCGGCGAAACCAATCGGCCGGTGTGTTGGCTATAACGCCTGCTCACCCACCAAATCTTGAAGAGCGAAGAATTAGACAAGATTCACATGTAACTGTGACACCTCCCAATGATGAAGAAGGTAATGGCTTCACTTTGGGGGGATTAGATGACTCCACGTCATCGCAAAATCCGCCTTCGGGCACCATTACCACAATTCCAAGCAATATTAATTCTAACCATATATCGTCTGACGCCCCAGACGATAATCAAACTAACCAAGTGTTACCTGACGCTCCAGGTACACATAGGGAAATAGGGACAGTGACGAATATGTTTGAGTATAGGTTGTGTGGAAGATCCTTTTCCACTAAATCAGGGTTAGGTGTACATAGTAGAAGAGCACATCCAGACGAATACGATAGGTTGAACGTTAGGGTCGACAAAAAGGCACGATGGAACGATGAGGTGATGTCACTCTTGGCATGGGCAGAAGCGGAGCTCACTCATAGAGGGGGTATTCGTTTCATGAATGTAGCCCTTAACGAAAAATTCCCACACCGTACGGTGGAGTCGATTAAGAAAATAAGACAGAGAGAGGTATACAAGGTTAAAGTTCGGGCCTACCTTTCTCGAATTATCGACCCACCTACCGAACAAGTAACAATGGCGGTACGGGAACAAAATAACATCAATGTAGGCCAGAGTGACAGCGAATCTCGGGAAGTCGATTTGGGTACTCCATCACTGGACGACCAAATTAGAACTTATCTGCTTAGTCTAGACGATCTTGATGAGACTGAAGGACGCTACAGTGTTCCTTGTCTGAACTCAATTGTACGAAACGTGGTTGAGAACGACAAGGACCATGTCTTGCGTAGACTGTCTAGTTACCTAAATGAGATTTATCCACCGAATCTCGGGACTAGGCGGCAAGCTCCAAGAGAGACTCCCGTGTTTACTAACAGACGCAGGAGACGCAGACATGAGTATGCGACTATACAAAGAAACTTTCGCAAGCACTGTGGTAGATGCATCAAGACGATACTGGACGGCACTGAGAGTTCTCCTCAATTACCTAGGGAACGAATGGAATCATACTGGCGAAGAGTGTTTGAGGGTGCTGACAATTCGGAACCCCACGAAGATAGTCTCCACATGTATTTTAGAGGTGATGTGTGGTACCCTATTGCTCACGATGACATTAGGTGTGCTATGCCCTCCCTTACCGCTGCACCCGGTCCAAGTGGGATCACATCGAGGCAGATCAGGGATACGCCTATGGACATTTTGTCTAGGGTGTTGAACTTGATGATGTGGTGTGGTAAGGTACCGAGACGTTTTCGTGGGGCCAGAACTATTTTCATTGCTAAGAAGGAAAAGCCCTCCCTTCCTGAAGAGTTCCGGCCGATAACGTTAGCACCGGTTCTAATCAGAATGTTCCATTCAATTCTAGCGAGGAGAATCTCTGGGTGTATTACTTTTGAACGCAGCCAGAGAGGTTTTATGCCGACGGACGGATGCGCAGACAATACGTCTCTTATAGACATTCTTCTCAGAGACCACCAACAAAAGTATGAGTCATGTTATCTTGCCGTATTAGATATTAGTAAAGCTTTTGACTCCGTTACGCACAAGACAATTATTAACACATTAAGATCGTATGGCCTCCCAAATGAGGTGGTCAAATATATAGAACACGTGTATGCCAGTTCAACAACTAAGCTTTCTGGTTCCTCGCGGGAGTCTGAAGAAATCCGTTGTGGTAGGGGAGTTAGGCAGGGGGACCCACTATCCCCTGTGCTTTTCAACCTTGTCATTGATAGATTGATTCGGAAACTACCAGAGGAGCTTGGTTGTAGGATTGGCAACACGAAAAAGAACATTGCCGCATTCGCGGACGATCTCATAATTTGGGCTTCCACTCCTATGGGCTTGCAAAAGCTCCTTGATTTGACTTCTGAATTCCTTCAGAGTTGCGGACTGAGAATCAACGATTCGAAGTCACTCTCGATATCAATAAAGGGACAACCAAAACAGAAGAAATCAATAGTTGTCCTGAAGGAATTCACGATTGGTAATAGGAAAATCAGGGCGCTTAAGAAAACAGAGGAGTGGAAGTACCTTGGCGTAACTTTTTCGGCAGATGGCAGGACGAAGGTGGATTTGAAAAATGGTCTGACTGAGAAGCTTGATCGCCTTACACGGGCACCTTTAAAACCGCAACAGAGACTGTTTGCGTTACGGACTGTAGTGATCCCACAGCTTTATCATGTGCTGACCCTCGGGAATGTCATGATAGGCTGTTTGCGGGGGATCGACAGACTGATTAGAAAATATATTAGGAAATGGTTGAGTGTTCCAGACGATGTCCCAGTCGCTTTTTTCCACGCTTCAGTGAAGGACGGCGGTCTGGGAATAGTCTCACTCAGGTGGAAGGCACCCCTGTTGCGACTTGAGCGTCTGCGGAAGCTTCAATTGCCTATTGATGAGGTATTGTTGTCAGCAGACACTTTTGTCGCAACAGAGATCAACAAAGTAGAGAGAAGATTAGACATAGTAGATAGTAGGATCCTGAGTAAGAATGACTTAAAGAAATTTTGGGCAGATCGTCTGCACCAATCATTTGACGGGAGGGGTCTATTGCATTGCAATGACCACTCGCCGGCACATCGCTGGATAATGGAGCCATCGAGGCTTCTATCTGGTAGAGACTTTATTAATTGCGTGAGGCTTAGGATGAATGCTCTTCCATGCCGATCGCGTTGTTCTAGGGGTAGGACGGCGGACAGGCAATGTAGGGTTGGTTATGATGCGGTGGAAACACTAAATCACATAGTTCAGGGATGCAGCAGAACTAGGGTTGATAGGATCAGGAGACATGATGCGGTAGTCAGTTATGTGGACAGATCGTTGAGGGAAAAAGGCTTTAGGACGGCGATTGAATGTCGCCTGAACACTTCGGAAGGCATTAGGAAACCAGACATTGTAGCGACTAAAGGTGATAGGAGCAATTAGGGGGCGATTTGGCCAAGGACAGATTCATTTTGGAGCTATAACATTGAACTGGCGAGGTGTTTGGAGTAGGGACTCAATAGTAGAACTGTTAAGGTGGGGTATGCTGAGTGGGCGAGACTCAGCTTTGATTAGTACTAGAGTTTTATTAGGAGGTTTTTGAACATCAACCTTGCAGGTGTCTCGTTGAGGCATCTGCATTGAGACTTTTGCTATGCTAGCACGTGCAGCCTGCGGATAACAGGCTTAAGTTTTTTATGAATGAACGTACTACCTCCCCAGCTCGGGCTGGGGTAGTACGCGGCCCGTCGTCAGGGCAGAGTCGCTTTTTCACTCGGGGGAAAAGCGGGTGTGTGAGGTGGGAACGTTCGTCAAAAAAAAAAAAAATAGCCAAATGCCTCGTCATCTACGAGGCAGTCTATCACCATTCTTGGATGACAAAAGTATTCTTCGCGTAGGAGGCAGATTAAAACATTCCATTCTACCACCAGACGCAAAACACCCAATAATATTGCCATATAACGATCCTTTGGTAAAATTATTATTTATAATGATGCATGAAGAGTACAAACACTGTGGATCTCAAGCACTTCTAAACACAATGAGACAACGGTTTTGGCCAATCAAAGGAAAGATAACAGCACGATCAGTTATTCAAAAATGTATAAGGTGCACTAGAGCGCGACCACAACTTTATCAATAAATAATGGGCAACCTGCCAGAAGAAAGGGTTGTTCCTGCTAGACCATTCATAAACTCTGGACCCATTGTGGTCCAATGTGGGTACACTACAGGGTGAGAGGTAAAAGGCCAACCAAGGCTTACGTAGCTGTGTTCTGTTGTTTTGCAACAAAGGCAGTTCACTTAGAACTCGTATCTGAATTGTCAACTGAATCATTCATTGGAGCTCTTAAACGATTTATTGCTCGTCGTGGACACTGTCAGAATGCCACCAATTTTATCGGAGCAAAAAATAGTTTAGAAGAGCACAACTGTAAACAGTAAAAGAAAAAAAAACTCTTATGAGTGCAAACAGTAGAAATGCATATATCACAGTGAGTGTTAGCGAAAAAAATACAGAAATAAAAAAAAGAATCGATGATAGCAAATACCTAACGGCTAAACCTATTACTCGTACGCGATCCCTCTCGCCGTCTGTATTTAATAACACGGTTGATACAATAACAAATACAAAACCTGCTAGCGTTGCCTCAACAGCAAAAACAATTTTAATAAGTGATGTAAATATTAACCCCCAATCAGGCATAATAGAAAACTCAGTATCACCTTCGGTGTCTAATAATACGGTTGATATTAATACAATAAAAAATACAAAACCTGCAAGCGGTGCCTCAGCGGCAAAAACGATTTTAATAAGTGATGAAAATATTACCCTCAAATCAGGCATGATGGAAAACTCAGCTCCACAAGTAAAAAGTGGTCAAAAGCCTCAAGTACAAGTTGGTATGGACAGGTACATAACAGTGCTTAAACGGGGTCGCAGCCCTACCTCTGCAGCAGTTGCTTCGGCCTCAAAAGTACCATCTTTTGATAAAATAAATTCTCAAAATCGATTTGCAATTCTGGAGGATGAATCCTCTGAAGCACCAAACGTCATAAAATCGTCCAAGCCTCCCCCGATATATCTTAGGGAGCAAAACTCAAATGAGCTCATAAAGAGTTTGATATCGGTGATAGGTGAAAATTCGTTTTACGTAGCTGCTATCAAGCGTGGTAGTATAAACGAGACAAAAATACAAGTCAATAATGAGAATGATTTTCGCAAAATCATAAACAAATTTGAAGTACTTAAAAAAAACTTTTATACATACCAACTGAAAAGCAGTAAAGGTCTCCAGGTAGTGATTAAGGGAATTGACTCATGTGTGGACCCAGAAGAGGTAAAAACATTCCTCGAAGAAAAAGGCTTCAAAATAAAACATGTAGTAAATATAAAAAATAGAGAAAAAAACCCCCAACCACTTTTTCGAGTGGAGTTTGAACCCGGCGTCGTAAAGCTTAAAAAAAATGAAACGCACCCTATTTACAATTTGAAATATATTCTCTATAGAAGAGTAACTATAGAAGAGCCACACAAAAGAAATGGTCCCGTTCAGTGTTTAAACTGTCAAGAATATGGTCATACTAAGGCATATTGCTATTTACCCCCTGTTTGCGTAGTATGTGGTGAATTACATGGTACAGATCTTTGCGATAAGTCTAAAACCGACCCCAACGTAAAAAAATGTAGCAACTGTGGCGGTAATCACACTGCCAATTATAGAGGATGCCCTGTATATACCATCGTGAAGCAGTCAGTTGGACCGAAAACTAATCCCCCTCAAATGCAGGTAACAAATCTAGTAAGCACTGGTGACATTCAGGCCCCGCAGCCTAGTAATAACAGAACCTCTTATGCTAACGTCGTAAAATCAAACCATGCGCCAACGCAAGGTGCTGCGCCAAGTAATGATGAAATTCCAGTTTCAAATTTAAGTCGTCTAGAAAAAACCATGGAAACATTAGTGCAAACAGTAACTTATTTTACGAACACAATGGGTAATATGATGCAGGAAATTCTTAGAATGCAATCGATGTTATTGCAATCTGTACTTAACAAGCCATGAACTGTTTAAAAATCTGTTTTTGGAACGCGAACGGCATCCGCCAACATAAAAATGAATTAGAATACTTTCTTAAAAATAAACAAATTGATGTCATGATGGTTTCTGTAACTCATTTGACCTCAAGAAATACGTTTAACATCAATGGTTATATACTATATGATACCAAGGACCCTCGAGATAGAGCTTGTGGTGGTTCTGCCATTTTGATAAAAAATCGAGTCAAACACTACCTAATGTGTGATCATCGTGAGGATTATCTCCAAGCAACGAACATTTGTGTTGAAGAGCTGAATCGTAGCATTGTAATCTCATCTTTATACTCTCCACCTAGATTTTCAATATCAGAAAGCCAATATTGTGAATATTATAAATCACTAGGACCCTGTTTCCTGGCCGCTGGCGATTATAACGCTAAACATACCTTCTGGGGGTCATGACTAATAACACCAAAGGGTCGTGTTTTGTTTAATACAATCTCTAAAATGAATTTAAATGTTGTCGCGAGCGGCCAACCAACATATTGGCCCGCAAAAAATTCCAGATGTCATCGATTTTGGCGTGGTTAAAAACATCCCCACAGAAACGATTCACGTTGAAGCTTCCCTAGAATTATCTTCCGACCACACACCTACAATTGTTACTATAATGAACCCCAATAGAATTGTATCTCCGACTGGCTACCTAGCGACGTCAGCCACACAAATAAATTGGTTAAAATATAAAAAATATCTCAGTGCCCATTGCACAGAAAATATTCCGCTCAGTACACCGGAGTATGTAGATCGCTCTATTGATAATTTTGACAGTTTTCTGAAACTAGCTGTTCAACATTCCAATATTGCCCCCAAAAAAACAAAAACTATTAAAATATATTCCTCAGATGTCGAGCGTCTCTTGTCTGAAAAAAGGAGGGCACGAAGAGAGTGGCAATTGCACAGATCTCCTCAACTTAAGAACTTGCTAAAAGAGTGTACAAAAAGATTAAGAAAGTTATTGCAGACTCAGAAAACGGCTTCTCTGGAAAAATATCTTAAGGAACTTGATGCAACTCCACAATCGGACTACTCATTATGGCGTGCAGCTAGAAACCTCAAAAGGCCAGTTGTCTCTAAACCACCATTAAGAAACTTGAATGGAAGTTGGGCAAGAAATGATGTTGAAAAAAGAAATCTGTTTGTAAGTCACTTGAAAAACGTATTTACACCTAATATATCTCACAATATTGCGGACGATTTACCACCTGTTGCTGCTAGAGCAGCTATTCCCCTAAGATTTGAGATGAGAGAAATCGAAAAGGTTATATGTGACTTAAACACTAAGAAGGCACCTGGCATTGATAAGATCAGCAATAAAATGCTATTAGAGCTACCTCGCGTAGCAAAGAAAATTATTCTTTTTATTTTTAATGCTATTTTACGCCTTAAATACTTTCCTCAAAAATGGAAGGTTTCCTTAGTTACCATGATACCAAAGCCAGGTAAAGATCATACGAAAGTTGAGTCTTATAGGCCTATTAGCTTATTATCAAATATGTCAAAGCTATTTGAGAAATTATTAGTTTCAAAATTAACACCGATTTTAAGTGAAAATATATGTATTCAAAACCATCAATTCGGATTTAGAAGAAAACACAGCACAATTGAACAAACTCATCGAATAGTAAATGTCATAAGAAAAACATTTGAAGAAAAAAAATATTGCTCAGCACTCTTCATCGATGTTTCGCAAGCTTTTGACAAAGTCTGGCATGAAGGCTTATTACACAAATTGAAGCAAAATTTACCAGCAAACACACACAAACTGTTAGAAAGCTACTTAGTCGGCCGTCAATTTATTATTAAAGAAGGAAATTTCTTAAGTTCACCTCAGCCGATTGGCGCTGGAGTCCCACAGGGCAGCATCCTGGGCCCTCTATTATACTTAATTTATACTTCGGACATGCCAACAAACAACTACACCCAAACTTCAACATTTGCAGACGACACAGCTTTTCTAAGCGTCCACGAAAACCGTTATGAAGCATCTCGTTACCTACAGCATCATATATTTCAACTAGAAATATGGCTAAGACAATGGAGGATAATGGTCAATGAGCAAAAATGCGTACATATAACATTCACCCTGCGCCGGGAATCTTGCCCCCCTATTACAATCAATAATCAAATTATTCCTCAACATTCGCATGTTAAATATCTCGGTATACATCTGGATCGGCGATTAACGTGGAAATGCCATATAGAGGCAAAATTAACTCAAATGAAACTAAAAGCCATCCAAATTCATTGGCTTATTGGAAGAAATTCTGTTCTTAGACTCGATTGCAAGCTTCTACTTTACAACTCTATCTTAAAGCCTATCTGGTGCTACGGTATTCAACTATGGGGCACTGCCTCGGCCTCTAATATCGAAAAAATTCAAAGGCGCCAAAATAAACTTCTTCGTATAATCACAGCCGCTCCCTGGTATGTTAAAAACTCAAACATTCATAAGGATCTCAACGTGCCATTAGTAAAAACTATGATTACAAAATATGCAGTAAAATATTTAAAAAGACTTGAACAACACCCAAATCCTTTAGCTCGAAATATTTTAAATCATGGCGGCCACACTCGCTTAAGGAGAAGAGACACTGCAGCACTTACCCAACTAGATGAAGAAAATTTTTGTCTGGCACTGGCAGGACATAAATAAAGTATTAGGTTAAGATTTGATAAATTATTGTTAGTTCATATTAAATATATGAAGATTCAATAAATAAATAACGAAAAAAAAAAAAAAAAAAAAAAAAAAAAAAAAAAAAATATATTCAGACAATGCACAAGAGGCAATCATCTCAGCTTCCAGCTCTAAGGGTATACAATTTCATTTTATCCCACCAAGAGCGCCACACTTCGGAGGTTTATGGGAAGCTGCAGTAAAATCCGCAAAGAAACTCTTGGTACGTAGTGTGACAACTGAAACACTTACCTATGAAGAATTAGAGAGAATTATCATAGAAATCGAAGCCATTTTAAATTCTCGTCCACTAACACCCTTGACAAACGATCCAGACAGTCTTGAAGCATTGACACCTGGTCATTTTCTTATTGGCGAAGCGCTAACGTCACAAGTAGACAGCAGAGCAGAAACTTTGAAGACATCTAGCATATCACACTGGAAGTTAGTTTCACACATAAAACACCAATTCTGGAAAAGGTGGTCGGCGGAATACTTACATGAACTCCAACAACGTCACAAATGGAAACAAAAGATAAGCAATCTTAAAAAAGGAGATATGGTTATCATGAAAGAAGATAATCTTCCCACGATGAAGTGGCCACTAGGGAGAATTCTAAATGTATTCACTGGTGATGACGGTGCTGTAAGAGTAGCTGAAGTAAAAACATCAACAGGGGTATTTAAGCGACCCATTCATAGACTGGCTCCACTATTTCCAGAAGATAACAAAGAATCCCCAACAGAAATAAAACCAACACGAGAACGATCATTGTCCAGAAAAGATGAAAAGGATACCATTCCAACAAAAAGATTCAAGGCGTCAAGTAACCCCATAATTCTATCTTTATTATTAACACTATTCCTAATGCCTATTGTCCTATGCAACAACTTGTTAATTACACAATTTCAGGACGACCCGGGTTTTTATTTTGAACGAATAGGAACGGTAAAACTGAATACGGCGGAATGGAAAATGTTAGTGTATTACGATTTAATGCCTTTTGTGTCAGAAATAAAATCCTTGTCATCAGGCTTGCAAACCTTGCAGCAACTGTGCCCTGTAATGCAACAACACGCAATGTGCAATATTTTCGTCAACATCATTAAGCAAATGAGAAACGAATTACTCCAAGATAAGGAATTATTTACCAACAGACGCCTAAAAAGATCTCCTTTCAATATAGTTGGCACTGTTGCACGTTCACTTTTTGGTGTTCTTTATGAGGACTACACAGAAGAAATGTCAAGGACTATTAATAAGGCAAAAATCGAAACCGAACACATAACTAGCCTCTTAAAAAATCAAACATCAATAATTGATTCAACCATCAACGTTATCAAACAGGATGAGGTCAATACTCAACAAAAATTACATGAGATTTTAGAAATGATTGAGCAAAACAACAATGAAATTGCTAAGGAATCCTCCCAACTGAGTAACACTCAACTTGTTGGACTTCTGTCAACTCACATTGCATTAACAGCAATAAACCTACAGAGAACAGAGGCTGCAATCATTAACGTCCTGACTGATACTCATAATGGAAAAATAAGCCATCTTTTATTGTCTCCCCATCAATTAAAAAAAGAGATTACTGTCATCAAGGCTAATCTTCCACTTGCACATGCTCTACCAACAGTAGGCGATAATTTAATCGAACTCTATAAGCTTATGAGTGTCAAGGGTGCTGTAACAAAACAAGAAGTTATGTTCGAAGTTAAGATTCCTCTAGTTAACCAACAGTTTTTTGAGCTTTTCAAAATAATACCAGTTCCAACAATAAAAAACAATACATTAATCGTTATTCAACCAGATACATCATACCTAGCTACAGATGCGCACAGAGATGAATATATACTTTTTAAATCAGATGACATAGCAAGTTGCATCAAACCAAAGGATGATGAATACATTTGCAAAAATCAGTAGTCGAAACTCAGAAGAAATTCAATTGCCAATCCCTGCGAGATAAATATTTTTAATAATCAATCCACAACCAATTGCAATCTTAATAGAATTTCAGGATTTAGTGTTTATCAGTTCAAACGCATAAATTTGAATTGACACTTAAATCCAAACAATATTCCTTGCAAGCACTTGATACTTGAAGGAAGCCGGCAAATTAGTAAATAAAACACAATAGTTCTTCTTACTAATAAAAGACGAACATACATAAATATACATACATATTTTAGTTTAATTATTTTTACTTATTCTCAATACACAAACACATATTCATACATTTATGTAAATTCTTTCTGTTTAAATAAATTAAAGTTCATTAACCAATTGTTTTGTTTAACTGCTTACTGCACATTTCTTTTAATTTTTATGTCGTAATTTTGTTAACTGCATACACCACATTTTACTTCCGTGACCTATTTAAAATTTGGTTTATTTTGTTCAGCAATTTTATTTCACAATTATTTATTTCATAATTATTGATTTGTTAAGTATTTTACTATAAGTTAAGTTAAGCAAAATTAAGTGTATAAAAGAAAGGGAAAAATAAAAATTAGTCTGTCGTCTTTTATTAGTAAGAAGAACTATTGTGTTTTATTAACTAATTCGCCGGCTTCCTTCAAGTATCAAGTGCTTGCAAGGAATATTGTTTACATTTAAGTGTCAATTCAAATTTATGCGTTTGAACTGATAAACACTAAATCCTCTTTCCATTAACATTTTGGTGACCCCAACTTTTTATGTATTTAAAAGTTTCCCCCCACCAGCGGTAAGGAACTATTAACAGCATAAAAAGAGCAACACACATCCTTAAAATTTCTGGAGTCTTAATTCGAGGATCAGGACAACTTGAAGTGATCAGGATTTACCCGGCAAGTGGTAATAATCCTAAAAAACGCAATCAAGGCCTGTTTAAAACATACCTCACGAGTGGTGAAGGTTTTGGCAAATCAAAAAGAGATCACACAATCTTAAACAACGCAATCAATTTCGGTTTGAAGCAGACATCACGAGTGGTGAAGGTCTTGACATATCAAAAGGAACCAACAAAAGTCAACAGAGCCCGAAACACACAGCCAACATGGCAACCGTTAAGGATCTTATCGCCCAACAAGAGGCAAGGGCAAGTGGTATTGAAAAAATAATTTCTACCATAAAAAAAGGCCCCATTAGAAAGAAGGACTGAAGAATTTTATGATGGTAAAAGGAAAGAACTCATTGCCCAATGGCAGGCATTTGATAAAACAGAAAATAGAATTCGTAGCGATCCCACCTTGTCAGAACTAGATCCTTATAATGTAGCGGATCTATATAAATCAACTGGAGCAAAATACAATGCTTCAATTGCATATATTGAAATGGAAATAAGAAAACTGTCATCTGAAAATATCAAGCCGGTGCCAACCGCAAGAAACACATCAGAAGGCTTCTCAGGTGGCCAGTTTGTCGGAGAAGAAGAATCGATCCATGGACTAGCAAGAAGAATAACAGCGCGTATGACAGCGTTGACTCGTTTGCTGCAAGGTTTGAAATCAGTGGAATCAAATCAGCCAAAACAGTTTTATCAACTAAAATCCGAGACTGTGACAAATTTATGGAATCAAATTCAACAATTATATGACAACATATGGCAACAAACAGAAGACCCTTCAAGGTTGGGTCTACAGCAAGATACATATAATAACCTGGAGGACTCGGTTCAAGATCATCTGGTGAACCTCGCAGTACAATCAGATAAATGCAATGAAGGTGTAACTCCTGCGCCACATGTAGGAAGTGACATGGCAGCACACAGTGCCCTTCCACTGCCAAAAGTAACCATTCCTCAATTTAACGGTGACTGTCTCCAGTGGCGGCAATTCTATGAACTCTTCTTAGAAATGGTGGACAAACAGGCTCTCCCAAACGTACAGAAGATGTGGTATCTCAAAACCAACTTATCGGGGGAGGCTGGCAAACTCATAAGCCATCTAGCCCTAACAGAAGACAACTACAAAACTGCCTGGACACTTCTTCAGGAACGTTATAACAACAAAAGGATTCTGGTAGCCACGCTTGTCGAAAGGATCCTGAACCAACCGAAGGGCACGTCATCAACTGCCTCACTTAAAGCGCTGCATGATACAACAAAAGAGTGCATGTTGGCACTCAACAATCTAAATATCGACACATCTACTTGGGATGCCATTCTCATTCAGGTACTCCTGAAAAAATTGGAGCACACTCTGTACATTCGGTTCATGCAATCACTTTTGAACCCTAAGGAGGTGCCTACCATTAAGGAACTGTTTGACTTTTTAGAAAGACAATTTGAATCAATGGAGTCGATTGGAAAAACATCAATCACTCATCAAGGTTCAAACAAGATTGTGTCTTCCATAGCATCAACGGAGGATAACATCAATTGCAAACTCTGTAACAATGGTAAACACCGCATTTATTATTGCAAACGATTTGCGGCGATGACAGAATCTGAAAGACTCAAATGGGTACAACAGCAGAAACTATTTGTAAACTGTTTTAAGGCCGATCATGCAGCCAAGAATTGTACTTATGGTAAATGTAAAAAATGTGATAATAAGCACAATACTTTATTACATTTAACAAAAAAACCTCCAGGTACATCAATGGCTCCAAAGCAAACGTCACCCTCAAGGAACGATTCAACATCAGGTAATACTACTGCAGTCTCTTCAGCATCAGCAGAAGATCAGAAAAATGTAATTTTAGCCACTGCAAGTGTTATTATCAAGGCAGCAAATGGCATGTCAGGCGAATTCAAGGCTGTACTAGATTCAGGTTCACAAGTGAATATTGTAACCGAAAGGCTCATAAAGAGGTTATCTATTAGAACAACAGAGACTTCTTTGTCCATTAATGGTGTTGGAAGAATACAAAAAAAAGGCATATCATCGCGTAAATATGAAACTTATGTCTCGCAATTACGAATTTTCAACTGATTTGGAAGCCTTTGTTTTACCAACAATTATACCAGCACAGCCAAATCGTAATTTAGATGTTTCTAATTGGAAAATTCCAAAGGACATTCACTTAGCAGATACCAGTTTTAATACAAAAGGAAAAATTGATATTCTCCTCGGTGCAGAAGTTTACTATAGTCTAATACATCCTGGTACAATAAAACTCACAAACGATCTTCCCATTCTGCATAATACTTCGCTTGGCTGGGTTATAGGCGGATTACTCAAACAATCCACAATTGACTTTTCATCTGCATCGTTAACATATGCAGTTCTTGACAGTGAAACTTCATTAGAACAAGCAATTGAACAACTGTGGAAACTCGATGAGGTAGAGTCAAATGAGAAAATAATGTCTCCAGTAGAAAAATTATGTGAATCTCACTTTAATCAGCATGTGCGAACGGATATGAATGGTCGTTTTATGGTCAACCTTCATTTTAGCGAAGATCCAACAGCATTGGGTCATTCTCATCGAATGGCGTACAATAGATTTATTAGTCTAGAGCAACGTCTACAGAAAAATCTCGATATCCAAGGCCAGTACATCCAATTCATGAAAGAATATGAGAATTTAGGACACATGCAAAAGGTCAGCCTGGATAACATACCGAATCCAAAATACTTTATTCCACACCATTGTGTTCTAAAACCTGACAGTATATCAACAAAACTCCGAGTAGTTTTCGACGCATCAGCCAAAACGTCTACAGGCTATTCTCTAAATGATTTAATGTACACTGGGCCAACTATCCAAAGTGAGCTGTTTTCTATTTTACTCCGTTTTCGAATGCCTAAATTTGTTTTTACAACAGACATCGAAAAAATGTACAGACAGATATCAATTAGTCCAGACAACCATCAATACCAGTTGATCATATGGAGAGAAAATCCTTCAGTACCAATTCAGTATTATAGGCTTAATACAGTGACATATGGTACCAGAGCAGCTCCTTATTTGGCTACAAAATGTTTACAGAGAATTGCGGAGGAGAACATGGAACGTTACCCACTTGGATCAGGAATGCTAAAGGAAAATTTCTATATGGATGATGGCCTTGGTGGTTCTGATATATTAAGGACTGCGATTGAAACTCAAAAGGAACTAATAACTATTTTGAAAAAACACGGTTTCAATCTTAGAAAATGGTGCTCAAATACTTCTAGATTGCTGAAGGATATACCACAGAGTGACCGGGAAGTCAATTTAGATTTTAATGACAATATGAGCAAAACAATAAAAACACTGGGATTATATTGGATGCCTCAAACCGATAAATTTTGCATTAAGGTAAACATTAACCATCTTCAAGTAATATCGAAAAGCACAGTCACGTCCGAGCTCGCAAAACTTTTCGATCCCCTTGGCCTCCTCGCTCCGGTTGTTGTCAAGGCAAAGATATTTATTCAGCAGTTGTGGCAACTGACATTAGACTGGGATGAACCGTTACCAGAAAATCTTTGTTTTACTTGGAATACATTTCGAAGTGAGTTGGAAAGTCTAAACAATTTCAAAATACCTCGACATATATTCGGTAACGAGATTTCAACAAAAATACAATTACATGTGTTCGCCGATGCGTCGGAAAGGGCCTTTGGCGCAGCTGTATATATTCGTTCAATAACTAAGGATGGGCGAGTAGCTGTGCGCCTGCTTTGTGCAAAATCAAGAGTAGCACCTTTGAAACAACAAACATTACCCCGACTGGAGCTATGTGGCGCAGTAGTAGCAGCTCAACTCGGTAGCAGAGTAAAATCCTATTTAAGGCTTAAAAATCAGTCTATGTTTTTATTGACCGATTCTGAAATTGTGCTTTCCTGGATAAAATCACAATCAAATTTATATAAAACGTTCGTGGCTAATAGGGTATCAACTATTCAAACATTAACATTGCCAGATCAATGGAGACACGTGCAATCGAAAGATAATCCCGCCGACATTTTATCCCGAGGCCTTCAACCGTCAAATCTGTCTACATGTGGATTATGGTTACATGGGCCAGTGTTTCTTCATGGAAAAGAAGAACTGTGGCCAACTAAATGCTCTCCCCAAAGTTCTATTACAGATAGCATGGAACTAAAGAAGATAGTTACGACAGCGCTAGTAACAACTGACACCGATTTCATATATGAAATTGACCACAAAAACTCGTTTAAAAAATTGCAAAGAATTTTAGCATATGTGCTTCGATTCACAAGGAACTCACGTATACCAAAGACACTTCGACCAAGAAACATATCACCTATTCCCACGGAGCTAGACGATTCACTTCTTCTAATTATTCATGCCATACAAAGGTCGGATTTTGCAGCTGAAATAAAACAACTGAAGGATGACAAACAAGTTAACAACCGTAGCTCTATATGCAGTCTATCACCATTCTTGGATGACAAAAGTATTCTTCGCGTAGGAGGCAGATTAAAACATTCCATTCTACCACCAGACGCAAAACACCCAATAATATTGCAATATAACGATCCTTTGGTAAAATTATTATTTATAATGATGCATGAAGAGTACAAGCACTGTGGATCTCAAGCACTTCTAAATACAATGAGACAACGGTTTTGGCCAATCAAAGGAAAGATAACAGCACGATCAGTTATTCAAAAATGTATAAGGTGCACTAGAGCGCGACCAAAACTTTATCAACAAATAATGGGCAACCTGCCAGAAGAAAGGGTTGTTCCTGCTAGACCATTCATAAACTCTGGAGTAGACTATTGTGGTCCAATGTGAGTACACTACAGGGTGAGAGGAAAAAGGCCAACCAAGGCTTACGTAGCTGTGTTCTGTTGTTTTGCAACAAAGGCAGTTCACTTAGAACTCGTATCTGACTTGTCAACTGAATCATTCATTGGAGCTCTTAAACGATTTATTGCTCGTCGTGGACACTGTCAGAATATATACTGTGATAATGCCACCAATTTTATCGGAGCAAAAAATAGTTTAGCGGAATTATCTGAAAACATATATTCAGACAATGCACAAGAGGCAATCATCTCAGCTTCCAGCTCTAAGAGTATAAAATTTCATTTTATCCCACCAATAGCGCCACACTTCGGAGGTTTATGGGAAGCTGCAGTAAAATCCGCAAATAAACTCTTGGTACGTAGTGTGACAACTGAAACACTTACCTATGAAGAATTAGAGACAATAATCATAGAAATCGAAGCCATTTTAAATTCTCGTCCACTAACACCCTTGACAAACGATCCAGACAGTCTTGAAGCATTGACACCTGGTCATTTTCTTATTGGCGAAGCGCTAACGTCACAAGTAGACAGCAGAGTAGAAACTTTGAAGACATCTAGCATATCACACTGGAAGTTAGTTTCACACATAAAACACCAATTCTGGAAAAGGTGGTCGGCGGAATACTTACATGAACTCCAACAACGTCACAAATGGAAACAAAAGATAAGCAATCTTAAAAAAGGAGATATGGTTATCATGAAAGAAGATAATCTTCCCACGATGAAGTGGCCACTAGGGAGAATTCTAAATGTATTCACTGGTGATGATGGTGCTGTAAGAGTAGCTGAAGTAAAAACATCAACAGGGGTATTTAAGCGACCCATTCATAGACTGGCTCCACTATTTCCAGAAAATAACAAAGAATCCCCAACAGAAATAAAACCAACACGAGAACGATCATTGTCCAGAAAAGATGAAAAGGATACCATTCCAACAAAAAGATTCAAGGCGTCAAGTAACCCCATAAAACTATCTTTATTATTAACACTATTCCTAATGCCTATTGTCCTATGCAATAACTTGTTAATTACACAATTTCAGGACGACCCGGGTTTTTATATTGAAGGAATAGGAACGGTAAAACTGAATACGGCGGAATGGAAAATGTTAGTGTATTACGATTTAATGCCTTTTGTGTCAGAAATAAAATCCTTGTCATCAGGCTTGCAAACCTTGCAGCAACTGTGCCCTGTAATGCAACAACACGCAATGTGCAATATTTTCGTCAACAACATTAAGCAAATGAGAAACGAATTACTCCAAGATAAGGAATTATTTACCAACAGACGCCTAAAAAGATCTCCTTTCAATATAGTTGGCACTGTTGCACGTTCACTTTTTGGTGTTCTTTATGAGGACTACACAGAAGAAATGTCAAGGACTATTAATAAGGCAAAAATCGAAACCGAACACATAACTAGCCTCTTAAAAAATCAAACATCAATAATTGATTCAACCATCAACGTTATCAAACAGGATGAGGTCAATACTCAACAAAAATTACATGAGATTTTAGAAATGATTGAGCAAAACAACAATGAAATTGCTAAGGAATCCTCCCAACTGAGTAACACTCAACTTGTTGGACTTCTGTCAACTCACATTGCATTAACAGCAATAAACCTACAGAGAACAGAGGCTGCAATCATTAACGTCCTGACTGATACTCATAATGGAAAAATAAGCCATCTTTTATTGTCTCCCCATCAATTAAAAAAAGAGATTACTGTCATCAAGGCTAATCTTCCACTTGCACATGCTCTACCAACAGTAGGCGATAATTTAATCGAACTCTATAAGCTTATGAGTGTCAAGGGTGCTGTAACAAAACAAGAAGTTATGTTCGAAGTTAAGATTCCTCTAGTTAACCAACAGTTTTTTGAGCTTTTCAAAATAATACCAGTTCCAACAATAAAAAACAATACATTAATCGTTATTCAACCAGATACATCTACCTAGCTACAGATGCGCACAGAGATGAATATATACTTTTTAAATCAGATGACATAGCAAGTTGCATCAAACCAAAGCATGATGAATACATTTGCAAAAATCAGCAGTCGAAACTCAGAAGAAGTTCAATTGCCAATCCCTGCGAGATAAATATTTTTAATAATCAATCCACAACCAATTGCAATCTTAATAGAATTTCAGGGACAACAGATTGGAGTCAATTGAATCACCAAAACAAATGGATCTTTGCAACTACTACCGACATTAAAGCATCAATGGTATGTGGTAAGGAAACTACTCTCAGAAATGCCGGAATTATGGAAATTGGTTGCAACTGTGTAATGAAAAACAATTTTGTAACAATACGAGGACATTACGAAGCATCGAATATTGTACATACCTCCTATGTAAGACTAAAAGATATCAATTCAGTAAGTCGCAAACAGGAAATAGAAAGGCTTTTGGTTAACACTACAACAACTCAATACAAGGTTCACCTAGAGGAGCTAAAAAATCTACAAAAACAATTGAATGAATCCACTCTAGAACATTTACCACAACTCATCTACTCAAGAAGTCAACATCATCATGCAGTTAGCTACACCTCTTTAACTTGTTGCGTTATCATCTTACTTGGTTTGTTGAGTTGGAAGATCCGCTCAAATTTCAGCAAAACATCTCAAGTCACACCCAAGCCGGCTTTAAGATCGCAACCATCAACAATAGTGATTACAGAATCCTGAACACAGTCGATCAATCCACCTCAGCTGCATTAACTTGAACGGTGTTCAACGCGGTGGAGAATGTTAAGAACATACATAAATATACATACATATTTTAGTTTAATTATTTTTACTTATTCTCAATACACAAACACATATTCATACATATATGTAAATTCTTTCTGTTTAAATAAATTAAAGTTCATTAACCAATTGTTTTGTTTAACTGCTTACTGCACATTTCTTTTAATTTTTATGTCGTAATTTTGTTAACTGCATACACCATATTTTACTTCCGTGACCTATTTAAAATTTGGTTTATTTTGTTCAGCAATTTTATTTCACAATTATTTATTTCATAATTATTGATTTGTTAAGTATTTTACTATAAGTTAAGTTAAGCAAAATTAAGTGTATAAAAGAAAGGGAAAAATAAAAATTAGTCAGTCGTTTTTAATTAGTAAGAAGAACTATTGTGTTTTATTTACTAATTTGCAGGCTTCCTTCAAGTATCAAGTGCTTGCAAGGAATATTGTTTGGATTTAAGTGTCAATTCAAATTTATGCGTTTGAACTGATAAACACTAAATCCTCTTTCCATTAACAATCATTATCATTATCATTATCATTATCATTATCATTATCATTATCATTATCATTATCATTATCATTATCATTATCATTATCATTATCATTATCATTATCATTATCATTATCATTATCATTATCATTATCATTATCATTATCATTATCATTATCATTATCATTATCATTATCATTATCATTATCAATATCATTATCATTATCATTTTCATTATCATTATCATTATCATTATCATTATCATTATCATTATCATTATCATTATCATTATCATTATCATTATCATTATCATTATCATTATCATTATCATTATCATTATCATTATCATTATCATTATCATTATCATTATCATTATCATTATCATTATCATTATCATTATCATTATCATTATCATTATCATTATCATTATCATTATCATTATCATTATCATTATCATTATCATTATCATTATCATTATCATTATCATTATCATTATCATTATCATTATCATTATCATTATCATTATCATTATCATTATCATTATCATTATCATTATCATTATCATTATCATTATCATTATCATTATCATTATCATTATCATTATCATTATCATTATCATTATCATTATCATTATCATTATCATTATCATTATCATTATCATTATCATTATCATTATCATTATCATTATCATTATCATTATCATTATCATTATCATTATCATTATCATTATCATTATCATTATCATTATCATTATCATTATCATTATCATTATCATTATCATTATCATTATCCTTATCATTATCATTATCATTATCATTATGATTATCATTATCATTATCATTATCATTATCATTATCATTATCATTATCATTATCATTATCATTATCATTATCATTATCATTATCATTATCATTATCATTATCATTATCATTATCATTATCATTATCATTATCATTATCATTATCATTATCATTATCATTATCATTATCATTATCATTATCATTATCATTATCATTATCATTATCATTATCATTATCATTATCATTATCATTATCATTATCATTATCATTATCATTATCATTATCATTATCATTATCATTATCATTATCATTATCATTATCATTATCATTATCATTATCATTATCATTATCATTATCATTATCATTATCATTATCATTATCATTATCATTATCATTATCATTATCATTATCATTATCATTATCATTATCATTATCATTATCATTATCATTATCATTATCATTATCATTATCATTATCATTATCATTATCATTATCATTATCATTATCATTATCATTATCATTATCATTATCATTATCATTATCATTATCATTATCATTATCATTATCATTATCATTATCATTATCATTATCATTATCATTATCATTATCATTATCATTATCATTATCATTATCATTATCATTATCATTATCATTATCATTATCATTATCATTATCATTATCATTATCATTATCATTATCATTATCATTATCATTATCATTATCATTATCATTATCATTATCATTATCATTATCATTATCATTATCATTATCATTATCATTATCATTATCATTATCATTATCATTATCATTATCATTATCATTATCATTATCATTATCATTATCATTATCATTATCATTATCATTATCATTATCATTATCATTATCATTATCATTATCATTATCATTATCATTATCATTATCATTATCATTATCATTATCATTATCATTATCATTATCATTATCATTATCATTATCATTATCATTATCATTATCATTATCATTATCATTATCATTATCATTATCATTATCATTATCATTATCATTATCATTATCATTATCATTATCATTATCATTATCATTATCATTATCATTATCATTATCATTATCATTATCATTATCATTATCATTATCATTATCATTATCATTATCATTATCATTATCATTATCATTATCATTATCATTATCATTATCATTATCATTATCATTATCATTATCATTATCATTATCATTATCATTATCATTATCATTATCATTATCATTATCATTATCATTATCATTATCATTATCATTATCATTATCATTATCATTATCATTATCATTATCATTATCATTATCATTATCATTATCATTATCATTATCATTATCATTATCATTATCATTATCATTATCATTATCATTATCATTATCATTATCATTATCATTATCATTATCATTATCATTAACATTATCATTATCATTATCATTATCATTATCATTATCATTATCATTATCATTATCATTATCATTATCATTATCATTATCATTATCATTATCATTATCATTATCATTATCATTATCATTATCATTATCATTATCATTATCATTATCATTATCATTATCATTATCATTATCATTATCATTATCATTATCATTATCATTATCATTATCATTATCATTATCATTATCATTATCATTATCATTATCATTATCATTATCATTATCATTATCATTATCATTATCATTATCATTATCATTATCATTATCATTATCATTATCATTATCATTATCATTATCATTATCATTATCATTATCATTATCATTATCATTATCATTATCATTATCATTATCATTATCATTATCATTATCATTATCATTATCATTATCATTATCATTATCATTATCATTATCATTATCATTATCATTATCATTATCATTATCATTATCATTATCATTATCATTATCATTATCATTATCATTATCATTATCATTATCATTATCATTATCATTATCATTATCATTATCATTATCATTATCATTATCATTATCATTATCATTATCATTATCATTATCATTATCATTATCATTATCATTATCATTATCATTATCATTATCATTATCATTATCATTATCATTATCATTATCATTATCATTATCATTATCATTATGATTATCATTATCATTATCATTATCATTATCATTATCATTATCATTATCATTATCATTATCATTATCATTATCATTATCATTATCATTATCATTATCATTATCATTATCATTATCATTATCATTATCATTATCATTATCATTATCATTATCATTATCATTATCATTATCATTATCATTATCATTATCATTATCATTATCATTATCATTATCATTATCATTATCATTATCATTATCATTATCATTATCATTATCATTATCATTATCATTATCATTATCATTATCATTATCATTATCATTATCATTATCATTATCATTATCATTATCATTATCATTATCATTATCATTATCATTATCATTATCATTATCATTATCATTATCATTATCATTATCATTATCATTATCATTATCATTATCATTATCATTATCATTATCATTATCATTATCATTATCATTATCATTATCATTATCATTATCATTATCATTATCATTATCATTATCATTATCATTATCATTATCATTATCATTATCATTATCATTATCATTATCATTATCATTATCATTATCATTATCATTATCATT
>OX031011.1:27052698-27057198 GCA_943735925.1 Pollenia amentaria
ATCATTATCATTATCATTATCATTATCATTATCATTATCATTATCATTATCATTATCATTATCATTATCATTATCATTATCATTATCATTATCATTATCATTATCATTATCATTATCATTATCATTATCATTATCATTATCATTATCATTATCATTATCATTATCATTATCATTATCATTATCATTATCATTATCATTATCATTATCATTATCATTATCATTATCATTATCATTATCATTATCATTATCATTATCATTATCATTATCATTATCATTATCATTATCATTATCATTATCATTATCATTATCATTATCATTATCATTATCATTATCATTATCATTATCATTATCATTATCATTATCATTATCATTATCATTATCATTATCATTATCATTATCATTATCATTATCATTATCATTATCATTATCATTATCATTATCATTATCATTATCATTATCATTATCATTATCATTCTCATTATCATTATCATTATCATTATCATTATCATTATCATTATCATTATCATTATCATTATCATTATCATTATCATTATCATTATCATTATCATTATCATTATCATTATCATTATCATTATCATTATCATTATCATTATCATTATCATTATCATTATCATTATCATTATCATTATCATTATCATTATCATTATCATTATCATTATCATTATCATTATCATTATCATTATCATTATCATTATCATTATCATTATCATTATCATTATCATTATCATTATCGTTATCATTATCATTATCATTATCATTATCATTATCATTATCATTATCATTATCATTATCATTATCATTATCATTATCATTATCATTATCATTATCATTATCATTATCATTATCATTATCATTATCATTATCATTATCATTATCATTATCATTATCATTATCATTATCATTATCATTATCATTATCATTATCATTATCATTATCATTATCATTATCATTATCATTATCATTATCATTATCATTATCATTATCATTATCATTATCATTATCATTATCATTATCATTATCATTATCATTATCATTATCATTATCATTATCATTATCATTATCATTATCATTATCATTATCATTATCATTATCATTATCATTATCATTATCATTATCATTATCATTATCATTATCATTATCATTATCATTATCATTATCATTATCATTATCATTATCATTATCATTATCATTATCATTATCATTATCATTATCATTATCATTATCATTATCATTATCATTATCATTATCATTATCATTATCATTATCATTATCATTATCATTATCATTATCATTATCATTATCATTATCATTATCATTATCATTATCATTATCATTATCATTATCATTATCATTATCATTATCATTATCATTATCATTATCATTATCATTATCATTATCATTATCATTATCATTATCATTATCATTATCATTATCATTATCATTATCATTATCATTATCATTATCATTATCATTATCATTATCGTTATCATTATCATTATCATTATCATTATCATTATCATTATCATTATCATTATCATTATCATTATCATTATCATTATCATTATCATTATCATTATCATTATCATTATCATTATCATTATCATTATCATTATCATTATCATTATCATTATCATTATCATTATCATTATCATTATCATTATCATTATCATTATCATTATCATTATCATTATCATTATCATTATCATTATCATTATCATTATCATTATCATTATCATTATCATTATCATTATCATTATCATTATCATTATCATTATCATTATCATTATCATTATCATTATCATTATCATTATCATTATCATTATCATTATCATTATCATTATCATTATCATTATCATTATCATTATCATTATCATTATCATTATCATTATCATTATCATTATCATTATCATTATCATTATCATTATCATTATCATTATCATTATCATTATCATTATCATTATCATTATCATTATCATTATCATTATCATTATCATTATCATTATCATTATCATTATCATTATCATTATCATTATCATTATCATTATCATTATCATTATCATTATCATTATCATTATCATTATCATTATCATTATCATTATCATTATCATTATCATTATCATTATCATTATCATTATCATTATCATTATCATTATCATTATCATTATCATTATCATTATCATTATCATTATCATTATCATTATCATTATCATTATCATTATCATTATCATTATCATTATCATTATCATTATCATTATCATTATCATTATCATTATCATTATCATTATCATTATCATTATCATTATCATTATCATTATCATTATCATTATCATTATCATTATCATTATCATTATCATTATCATTATCATTATCATTATCATTATCATTATCATTATCATTATCATTATCATTATCATTATCATTATCATTATCATTATCATTATCATTATCATTATCATTATCATTATCATTATCATTATCATTATCATTATCATTATCATTATCATTATCATTATCATTATCATTATCATTATCATTATCATTATCATTATCATTATCATTATCATTATCATTATCATTATCATTATCATTATCATTATCATTATCATTATCATTATCATTATCATTATCATTATCATTATCATTATCATTATCATTATCATTATCATTATCATTATCATTATCATTATCATTATCATTATCATTATCATTATCATTATCATTATCATTATCATTATCATTATCATTATCATTATCATTATCATTATCATTATCATTATCATTATCATTATCATTATCATTATCATTATCATTATCATTATCATTATCATTATCATTATCATTATCATTATCATTATCATTATCATTATCATTATCATTATCATTATCATTATCATTATCATTATCATTATCATTATCATTATCATTATCATTATCATTATCATTATCATTATCATTATCATTATCATTATCATTATCATTATCATTATCATTATCATTATCATTATCATTATCATTATCATTATCATTATCATTATCATTATCATTATCATTATCATTATCATTATCATTATCATTATCATTATCATTATCATTATCATTATCATTATCATTATCATTATCATTATCATTATCATTATCATTATCATTATCATTATCATTATCATTATCATTATCATTATCATTATCATTATCATTATCATTATCATTATCATTATCATTATCATTATCATTATCATTATCATTATCATTATCATTATCATTATCATTATCATTATCATTATCATTATCATTATCATTATCATTATCATTATCATTATCATTATCATTATCATTATCATTATCATTATCATTATCATTATCATTATCATTATCATTATCATTATCATTATCATTATCATTATCATTATCATTATCATTATCATTATCATTATCATTATCATTATCATTATCATTATCATTATCATTATCATTATCATTATCATTATCATTATCATTATCATTATCATTATCATTATCATTATCATTATCATTATCATTATCATTATCATTATCATTATCATTATCATTATCATTATCATTATCATTATCATTATCATTATCATTATCATTATCATTATCATTATCATTATCATTATCATTATCATTATCATTATCATTATCATTATCATTATCATTATCATTATCATTATCATTATCATTATCATTATCATTATCATTATCATTATCATTATCATTATCATTATCATTATCATTATCATTATCATTATCATTATCATTATCATTATCATTATCATTATCATTATCATTATCATTATCATTATCATTATCATTATCATTATCATTATCATTATCATTATCATTATCATTATCATTATCATTATCATTATCATTATCATTATCATTATCATTATCATTATCATTATCATTATCATTATCATTATCATTATCATTATCATTATCATTATCATTATCATTATCATTATCATTATCATTATCATTATCATTATCATTATCATTATCATTATCATTATCATTATCATTATCATTATCATTATCATTATCATTATCATTATCATTATCATTATCATTATCATTATCATTATCATTATCATTATCATTATCATTATCATTATCATTATCATTATCATTATCATTATCATTATCATTATCATTATCATTATCATTATCATTATCATTATCATTATCATTATCATTATCATTATCATTATCATTATCATTATCATTATCATTATCATTATCATTATCATTATCATTATCATTATCATTATCATTATCATTATCATTATCATTATCATTATCATTATCATTATCATTATCATTATCATTATCATTATCATTATCATTATCATTATCATTATCATTATCATTATCATTATCATTATCATTATCATTATCATTATCATTATCATTATCATTATCATTATCATTATCATTATCATTATCATTATCATTATCATT
>CALSEU010000001.1:660000-712500 GCA_943735925.1 Pollenia amentaria
CATTATCATTATCATTATCATTATCATTATCATTATCATTATCATTATCATTATCATTATCATTATCATTATCATTATCATTATCATTATCATTATCATTATCATTATCATTATCATTATCATTATCATTATCATTATCATTATCATTATCATTATCATTATCATTATCATTATCATTATCATTATCATTATCATTATCATTATCATTATCATTATCATTATCATTATCATTATCATTATCATTATCATTATCATTATCATTATCATTATCATTATCATTATCATTATCATTATCATTATCATTATCATTATCATTATCATTATCATTATCATTATCATTATCATTATCATTATCATTATCATTATCATTATCATTATCATTATCATTATCATTATCATTATCATTATCATTATCATTATCATTATCATTATCATTATCATTATCATTATCATTATCATTATCATTATCATTATCATTATCATTATCATTATCATTATCATTATCATTATCATTATCATTATCATTATCATTATCATTATCATTATCATTATCATTATCATTATCATTATCATTATCATTATCATTATCATTATCATTATCATTATCATTATCATTATCATTATCATTATCATTATCATTATCATTATCATTATCATTATCATTATCATTATCATTATCATTATCATTATCATTATCATTATCATTATCATTATCATTATCATTATCATTATCATTATCATTATCATTATCATTATCATTATCATTATCATTATCATTATCATTATCATTATCATTATCATTATCATTATCATTATCATTATCATTATCATTATCATTATCATTATCATTATCATTATCATTATCATTATCATTATCATTATCATTATCATTATCATTATCATTATCATTATCATTATCATTATCATTATCATTATCATTATCATTATCATTATCATTATCATTATCATTATCATTATCATTATCATTATCATTATCATTATCATTATCATTATCATTATCATTATCATTATCATTATCATTATCATTATCATTATCATTATCATTATCATTATCATTATCATTATCATTATCATTATCATTATCATTATCATTATCATTATCATTATCATTATCATTATCATTATCATTATCATTATCATTCATTCATTATCATTATCATTATCATTATCATTATCATTATCATTATCATTATCATTATCATTATCATTATCATTATCATTATCATTATCATTATCATTATCATTATCATTATCATTATCATTATCATTATCATTATCATTATCATTATCATTATCATTATCATTATCATTATCATTATCATTATCATTATCATTATCATTATCATTATCATTATCATTATCATTATCATTATCATTATCATTATCATTATCATTATCATTATCATTATCATTATCATTATCATTATCATTATCATTATCATTATCATTATCATTATCATTATCATTATCATTATCATTATCATTATCATTATCATTATCATTATCATTATCATTATCATTATCATTATCATTATCATTATCATTATCATTATCATTATCATTATCATTATCATTATCATTATCATTATCATTATCATTATCATTATCATTATCATTATCATTATCATTATCATTATCATTATCATTATCATTATCATTATCATTATCATTATCATTATCATTATCATTATCATTATCATTATCATTATCATTATCATTATCATTATCATTATCATTATCATTATCATTATCATTATCATTATCATTATCATTATCATTATCATTATCATTATCATTATCATTATCATTATCATTATCATTATCATTATCATTATCATTATCATTATCATTATCATTATCATTATCATTATCATTATCATTATCATTATCATTATCATTATCATTATCATTATCATTATCATTATCATTATCATTATCATTATCATTATCATTATCATTATCATTATCATTATCATTATCATTATCATTATCATTATCATTATCATTATCATTATCATTATCATTATCATTATCATTATCATTATCATTATCATTATCATTATCATTATCATTATCATTATCATTATCATTATCATTATCATTATCATTATCATTATCATTATCATTATCATTATCATTATCATTATCATTATCATTATCATTATCATTATCATTATCATTATCATTATCATTATCATTATCATTATCATTATCATTATCATTATCATTATCATTATCATTATCATTATCATTATCATTATCATTATCATTATCATTATCATTATCATTATCATTATCATTATCATTATCATTATCATTATCATTATCATTATCATTATCATTATCATTATCATTATCATTATCATTATCATTATCATTATCATTATCATTATCATTATCATTATCATTATCATTATCATTATCATTATCATTATCATTATCATTATCATTATCATTATCATTATCATTATCATTATCATTATCATTATCATTATCATTATCATTATCATTATCATTATCATTATCATTATCATTATCATTATCATTATCATTATCATTATCATTATCATTATCATTATCATTATCATTATCATTATCATTATCATTATCATTATCATTATCATTATCATTATCATTATCATTATCATTATCATTATCATTATCATTATCATTATCATTATCATTATCATTATCATTATCATTATCATTATCATTATCATTATCATTATCATTATCATTATCATTATCATTATCATTATCATTATCATTATCATTATCATTATCATTATCATTATCATTATCATTATCATTATCATTATCATTATCATTATCATTATCATTATCATTATCATTATCATTATCATTATCATTATCATTATCATTATCATTATCATTATCATTATCATTATCATTATCATTATCATTATCATTATCATTATCATTATCATTATCATTATCATTATCATTATCATTATCATTATCATTATCATTATCATTATCATTATCATTATCATTATCATTATCATTATCATTATCATTATCATTATCATTATCATTATCATTATCATTATCATTATCATTATCATTATCATTATCATTATCATTATCATTATCATTATCATTATCATTATCATTATCATTATCATTATCATTATCATTATCATTATCATTATCATTATCATTATCATTATCATTATCATTATCATTATCATTATCATTATCATTATCATTATCATTATCATTATCATTATCATTATCATTATCATTATCATTATCATTATCATTATCATTATCATTATCATTATCATTATCATTATCATTATCATTATCATTATCATTATCATTATCATTATCATTATCATTATCATTATCATTATCATTATCATTATCATTATCATTATCATTATCATTATCATTATCATTATCATTATCATTATCATTATCATTATCATTATCATTATCATTATCATTATCATTATCATTATCATTATCATTATCATTATCATTATCATTATCATTATCATTATCATTATCATTATCATTATCATTATCATTATCATTATCATTATCATTATCATTATCATTATCATTATCATTATCATTATCATTATCATTATCATTATCATTATCATTATCATTATCATTATCATTATCATTATCATTATCATTATCATTATCATTATCATTATCATTATCATTATCATTATCATTATCATTATCATTATCATTATCATTATCATTATCATTATCATTATCATTATCATTATCATTATCATTATCATTATCATTATCATTATCATTATCATTATCATTATCATTATCATTATCATTATCATTATCATTATCATTATCATTATCATTATCATTATCATTATCATTATCATTATCATTATCATTATCATTATCATTATCATTATCATTATCATTATCATTATCATTATCATTATCATTATCATTATCATTATCATTATCATTATCATTATCATTATCATTATCATTATCATTATCATTATCATTATCATTATCATTATCATTATCATTATCATTATCATTATCATTATCATTATCATTATCATTATCATTATCATTATCATTATCATTATCATTATCATTATCATTATCATTATCATTATCATTATCATTATCATTATCATTATCATTATCATTATCATTATCATTATCATTATCATTATCATTATCATTATCATTATCATTATCATTATCATTATCATTATCATTATCATTATCATTATCATTATCATTATCATTATCATTATCATTATCATTATCATTATCATTATCATTATCATTATCATTATCATTATCATTATCATTATCATTGTCATTATCATTATCATTATCATTATCATTATCATTATCATTATCATTATCATTATCATTATCATTATCATTATCATTATCATTATCATTATCATTATCATTATCATTATCATTATCATTATCATTATCATTATCATTATCATTATCATTATCATTATCATTATCATTATCATTATCATTATCATTATCATTATCATTATCATTATCATTATCATTATCATTATCATTATCATTATCATTATCATTATCATTATCATTATCATTATCATTATCATTATCATTATCATTATCATTATCATTATCATTATCATTATCATTATCATTATCATTATCATTATCATTATCATTATCATTATCATTATCATTATCATTATCATTATCATTATCATTATCATTATCATTATCATTATCATTATCATTATCATTATCATTATCATTATCATTATCATTATCATTATCATTATCATTATCATTATCATTATCATTATCATTATCATTATCATTATCATTATCATTATCATTATCATTATCATTATCATTATCATTATCATTATCATTATCATTATCATTATCATTATCATTATCATTATCATTATCATTATCATTATCATTATCATTATCATTATCATTATCATTATCATTATCATTATCATTATCATTATCATTATCATTATCACTATCATTATCATTATCATTATCATTATCATTATCATTATCATTATCATTATCATTATCATTATCATTATCATTATCATTATCATTATCATTATCATTATCATTATCATTATCATTATCATTATCATTATCATTATCATTATCATTATCATTATCATTATCATTATCATTATCATTATCATTATCATTATCTATCATTATCATTATCATTATCATTATCATTATCATTATCATTATCATTATCATTATCATTATCATTATCATTATCATTATCATTATCATTATCATTATCATTATCATTATCATTATCATTATCATTATCATTATCATTATCATTATCATTATCATTATCATTATCATTATCATTATCATTATCATTATCATTATCATTATCATTATCATTATCATTATCATTATCATTATCATTATCATTATCATTATCATTATCATTATCATTATCATTATCATTATCATTATCATTATCATTATCATTATCATTATCATTATCATTATCATTATCATTATCATTATCATTATCATTATCATTATCATTATCATTATCATTATCATTATCATTATCATTATCATTATCATTATCATTATCATTATCATTATCATTATCATTATCATTATCATTATCATTATCATTATCATTATCATTATCATTATCATTATCATTATCTCATTATCATTATCATTATCATTATCATTATCATTATCATTATCATTATCATTATCATTATCATTATCATTATCATTATCATTATCATTATCATTATCATTATCATTATCATTATCATTATCATTATCATTATCATTATCATTATCATTATCATTATCATTATCATTATCATTATCATTATCATTATCATTATCATTATCATTATCATTATCATTATCATTATCATTATCATTATCATTATCATTATCATTATCATTATCATTATCATTATCATTATCATTATCATTATCATTATCATTATCATTATCATTATCATTATCATTATCATTATCATTATCATTATCATTATCATTATCATTATCATTATCATTATCATTATCATTATCATTATCATTATCATTATCATTATCATTATCATTATCATTATCATTATCATTATCATTATCATTATCATTATCATTATCATTATCATTATCATTATCATTATCATTATCATTATCATTATCATTATCATTATCATTATCATTATCATTATCATTATCATTATCATTATCATTATCATTATCATTATCATTATCATTATCATTATCATTATCATTATCATTATCATTATCATTATCATTATCATTATCATTATCATTATCATTATCATTATCATTATCATTATCATTATCATTATCATTATCATTATCATTATCATTATCATTATCATTATCATTATCATTATCATTATCATTATCATTATCATTATCATTATCATTATCATTATCATTATCATTATCATTATCATTATCATTATCATTATCATTATCATTATCATTATCATTATCATTATCATTATCATTATCATTATCATTATCATTATCATTATCATTATCATTATCATTATCATTATCATTATCATTATCATTATCATTATCATTATCATTATCATTATCATTATCATTATCATTATCATTATCATTATCATTATCATTATCATTATCATTATCATTATCATTATCATTATCATTATCATTATCATTATCATTATCATTATCATTATCATTATCATTATCATTATCATTATCATTATCATTATCATTATCATTATCATTATCATTATCATTATCATTATCATTATCATTATCATTATCATTATCATTATCATTATCATTATCATTATCATTATCATTATCATTATCATTATCATTATCATTATCATTATCATTATCATTATCATTATCATTATCATTATCATTATCATTATCATTATCATTATCATTATCATTATCATTATCATTATCATTATCATTATCATTATCATTATCATTATCATTATCATTATCATTATCATTATCATTATCATTATCATTATCATTATCATTATCATTATCATTATCATTATCATTATCATTATCATTATCATTATCATTATCATTATCATTATCATTATCATTATCATTATCATTATCATTATCATTATCATTATCATTATCATTATCATTATCATTATCATTATCATTATCATTATCATTATCATTATCATTATCATTATCATTATCATTATCATTATCATTATCATTATCATTATCATTATCATTATCATTATCATTATCATTATCATTATCATTATCATTATCATTATCATTATCATTATCATTATCATTATCATTATCATTATCATTATCATTATCATTATCATTATCATTATCATTATCATTATCATTATCATTATCATTATCATTATCATTATCATTATCATTATCATTATCATTATCATTATCATTATCATTATCATTATCATTATCATTATCATTATCATTATCATTATCATTATCATTATCATTATCATTATCATTATCATTATCATTATCATTATCATTATCATTATCATTATCATTATCATTATCATTATCATTATCATTATCATTATCATTATCATTATCATTATCATTATCATTATCATTATCATTATCATTATCATTATCATTATCATTATCATTATCATTATCATTATCATTATCATTATCATTATCATTATCATTATCATTATCATTATCATTATCATTATCATTATCATTATCATTATCATTATCATTATCATTATCATTATCATTATCATTATCATTATCATTATCATTATCATTATCATTATCATTATCATTATCATTATCATTATCATTATCATTATCATTATCATTATCATTATCATTATCATTATCATTATCATTATCATTATCATTATCATTATCATTATCATTATCATTATCATTATCATTATCATTATCATTATCATTATCATTATCATTATCATTATCATTATCATTATCATTATCATTATCATTATCATTATCATTATCATTATCATTATCATTATCACTATCATTATCATTATCATTATCATTATCATTATCATTATCATTATCATTATCATTATCATTATCATTATCATTATCATTATCATTATCATTATCATTATCATTATCATTATCATTATCATTATCATTATCATTATCATTATCATTATCATTATCATTATCATTATCATTATCATTATCATTATCATTATCATTATCATTATCATTATCATTATCATTATCATTATCATTATCATTATCATTATCATTATCATTATCATTATCATTATCATTATCATTATCATTATCATTATCATTATCATTATCATTATCATTATCATTATCATTATCCTGGGGCTCCTAAGCTCAGAGCTACCAGGTGGGTCAGTGGGTGACGGATAACTGAACGGCCTGCATAAATGTAGGTTAGCTGCGAATCAAATAAGCAGTCCCAGATCATTGAGCGGTGAAAGCTGAGGGTATACTAAAAAAGGGTATTAACGCCCAGAGACGCTTTCACGACATGGCGAATGGAAGCCGCCATCTAACTAGGCGTCAACCCACAGGGGGTGCCCTCCACAGAGGGCAAACTGGAGAGTGATGCCTCCGTGGTTCCCCCAATCAACGTTGAAGACCAGGCTACGAATTCGGAACATGAAATGGATACACGATTATGAATAGTTTGCCACGGGCCGGCAGATGTGGCATTCTGTTACCTGAGTACATGGTGAGTGACATCCCATCGAAACGGCTTTCAGGCTAATGTCATAGCTGCCTCCGTCCCAATAAAACCTGGCAGGCCTCAGGGCACGCTCCTTATTTTCGTCGTCATTAAGTTGGCCATGCAGGTTTAGTTGATAAGACATCCTAATTAATGCCCGACCTGGCTCTGAACACATGCACCCATAAGGTCTTGTGTCAACCCTCGCGAGGACCTCACTGCTTGCAAAGGGACCCTCGGGGTCATTGAAAGGGCGACTGCATAACGAGTAAGGATAACGGCTCTCGAGTTGGGACCCATAAGCGAAAATGAACACGAATATCGAAACCCCAAGGACACAAAAAACCCAAAGTACCATCGAAGGAGGAGAGAATATATTTCGCAGCTGTTTAAGAACAAGACGAACTCCGGTGAATTCTCCTGGAATCACTGTAGATGTCGAAGAAAACACGGAAGTGAATTTCGAAACACCACAGGGTAATGTTGTCGAAAACGACGAAGAGAGAGTTTTCTCAGCCTACAACTCACCTAGGCAAGAATTCATTATCAAAATGAGACGGTCAGAGGAAGAAGCCTTAACGAAGTGTCAAAACGTTCTTCGAAGGATAAAAGTAGCTTTTACCAGGCAAAAAAACATCAATAGAGATGTTCAAAATGGTGTTTCAGAGTTGGACGAACTATTGGACGTAATTCTCGACTACCGAAGAAACTGGAAAACTGCAGAAAAGGAGCGAGAACTGAGTAAATCCCACAAAGTGAAGCAGATCTGCCAAGACACTCCAACAATTTCGGCATCTCACAATAAAAGAAGTGCAACTAGCCCAGCGGAAACCAACCCCGAGAAGAAACAAAGGAGAAAGGCTACCAGGAACCTTGCATCTACAGCACCCACAGAAGTTCAAGCAGCAGACGCAACGGAAAGAAGAGGAGGCAAAAAACGCCGAAGAAAACCACGCACCAAGGGACCTAAGAACCGACCGGACGCTGTTGTTATAAAGCCGCGAGAGGGCCACAGCTACGCGGATGTTCTTAAAAATCTTAGAACCAAGGTAAATCCGAAGGAAACTGAAGTGGCAATTCAAACCGTTAGGAAGACAAAATCTGGCTCTATACTCCTGGTAATGGGTAAAGGAGGAAGAAAAGATGAATTCCGTGAGGCTATTACGGGTACATTAAAAGAGGAGGCCACGGTACGATCTATGAAATCCATGGCCACAATAGAAATCCAGGATCTCGACTCCCTGACAACGGAAGAAGAAGTGTTCAGGGCAATAAACAACTTGGTCAGGATAACAATAGAGGACACAAATATACGTCTGACGGCTACAAACACCAGGGAACAGAAGAGAGCTTTTGTGTCCATGCCAGCAGCTGACGCAAATTCATTACTTGAAAAGAGGAGAATTCTAATAGGATGGACATACTGCCGCATTCGGTACAAGGAAGATGTAAAGCGCTGCTACAAATGCTTCGAATCAGGGCATATCCAGTGGGAATGCAAAGGACCTGACAGAAAGGGTATGGGTCTGTGCATAAGATGCGGTCGGAAGGGCCACAAAATAAAAGAATGCGAGAATCCCCCGAAGTGCTGCGTCTGCTCACAGAGTGAGAACAGACCAACAGATCACTTGCCTGGATCCCGAAGCTGTAAGCCAACTCAAAACGGTATAAAATAAGATTTTTGCAAGCCAACATGCATAGGGGAAAAGTGGCACACGCTCTGCTGCCACAAATCGCGAAGGAACAGGACGCTGATGTGATCATCATTTGTGAACAGTACGCAAAAATGCGCAACGGGCTATGGTACGAGGACGAGTCGGGAACCGCCGCAATATGGATCCCTTGTTCCGGACATGCTCTCATAGGTAGTAGTGGAAAAGGAAATGGATTTGTCTGGATACAGATCGGAAACCTTACTCTGATAAGCTGCTATCTCACTCCAAGTGATAACATTGATTCTTTCCAGACGAAACTCGACAGGATCGAAGATCTTGCCAGATCTCAAGGTGGTGACCTTATAGTAGCAGGCGATTTCAACTCCCGTGCAATCGAATGGGGACTGGAAAATACTGATTCCAAAGGTAGAAAAATATTGCAGATGATTGCACGACTAGGGCTGACGACCTCCAACATTGGTAGTGTCGCAACATTCAGACGCCCTGGATGCGAAGGCACCATCCCAGATGTGACTTTTGTCTCCGAGAGAATGGCACATAAAGTGAAAGACTGGAGAGTCTTGGAAATATACACTGCTAGCGATCATCAATATATATCGTTCTACCTTACGGATGACGGGAGCAATCAGGCTTGTAAGCCATGCAGAACCACCAGAAAATGGCACGTCAATAAGCTTAACACGCCGACACTCCTTCAAGAGATTGACAGACTTGTTGATGAGCACACAAACGAAGTGGATGCAAGATCAACAGTGGAAAATACCATGGCCACAATTACGAGATGTTGCAATAAGTCAATGCCCAAAATAAGCAAAGCCCCGAAATGGAAACCAGTATACTGGTGGAGTGCCGCGATCGATGAATCGAGACGAAACTGCATACAAACAAGAAGAAGATACACCAGAGCCAGACGCAGAGGTATCGCAGAAGTCGAACACAACGCATACAAAGAAGCCAAAAAACAGCTGCATTACTGTATACATAAAAGCAAGAAGGAAAAATGGGAAGAGCTGAGAACCGACATTAACAAGAACCCATGGGGCCTCGGCTACAAAGTCGTGATGAAAAAACTGGGAATGAGGAACTCAGTGGAAACTATGGATGAAACCACAATGAAAAACATTGTGAACACTTTGTTCCCAGAGCATCCCTTCAGAATGGATGATACAGAAACAGAAGCCAGTATTGATATACCCTTGTTTACCACAGAAGAATTACAGTCAGCCGCTTGCAGCCTTAAAAACAGAAAGGCACCCGGCCCAGATGGCATACCCGCAGAGGTCATCAAGGAGATAGCAGCAAACCGCCCTGGGATCTTACTTAAGATGTATAATGGCTGCCTAAGAGAGGGAATATTTCCAGATGTCTGGAAAGAACAAAAACTTGTTCTCATCAGCAAGGGTAAGGGTGACCAAGGATCACCGTCATCCTACAGGCCGCTGTGTATGTTAGACACCGCAGGCAAACTGCTCGAGCGACTCATAAAACCAAGGCTTGACGAAGCCATCAAAGCTACTGGAGGTCTTTCAAGAAGGCAATATGGATTTCGACCTGGAAATTCAACAATAGATGCTCTTAAGGATGTGATAAATACCGTTGAGGCTGCCCAAGATGGAAACCATTTTTCGAGACCTGTAATACTCCTAGCGACCCTTGACATAAAAAATGCCTTCAACAGTCTAAGGTGGACGGATGTGATACATGCTCTGGAGAGAATTTTTAATATCCCAAAATATTTAGCGAGAATTATTAAGGATTATCTAAGGAACCGAGTTCTGATATATGACACAACCCAAGGAACGAGAAGAATGCAAATCACCTCAGGGGCCGCGCAAGGATCCATCCTGGGGCCGGACCTCTGGAATGCAACATATGATGAGATTCTGAAGATAGAAATGCCAGACGACACCTTCCTTGTAGGATACGCAGACGACATTGCGGCGGTGATCAAAGCGAGGGACACGGAGCAGGCCCAACGCAAATTACGACAAGTTATGATCCGAACAAAAAGCTGGCTGGATTCCCATGGTCTGAAATTGGCCATGCACAAAACGGAACTGTTGTTACTTACTAAAAGACACATTCCAACCGTGATGGATATGCATGTAGGGGACCTTGTCATCCCCACTAAGGCATCGATCAAATACCTTGGAATCAGACTAGATTCAAAGCTGACTTACACAAGGCAGATTGAATATGCAACTTCAAAGGCAGCAAAGATAACAGCACAATTAAGCAGACTAATGGCAAACATTGGTGGACCTCTTCCAAGCAGGAGAAAATTACTCATGGAGGCGAGCAACAGTATACTCCTCTATGGATCCGAAATCTGGGCCCCTACTATGGCAACCCAGACAAGAGCCAAAAAATTATTATCTGTGCAGAGAACGGCAGCTCTGCGAGTGACGTCTGCGTATCGCACAGTATCTACACAAGCTGTCCTAATAATAGCCGGAATGATTCCCATAGACCTTCAGGCAATGGAGCGCTGGAAGATATTCAACATAAAGCAAAACATGACCCAGGCACAAAATGAACCGACCATACGGCAGGAGGTTTTACAAAAGTGGCAACTTCGATGGAGAAATGGAGAGCAAGGCAGATGGACATATCAACTAATTACCGACTTAGAAATGTGGCTAAATAGGAGAAGTGGCGAAGTGAACTACTACATAACCCAGATGCTATCCGGTCATGGTTACTTCCTAAAGTACCTGCACCGCATGGGAAAATGTAGTTCACCTTTCTGCATTTACGAGGAAGAAGAAGTCTTAGATGACGCCGAACATACCTTTTTCAACTGCTGTAAGTGGGCTGAGCACCGTAGGAGGCTTGAGAGAGAAATCGGCGCTATATCAGCCACAAACATCGTGACGAAAATGGTTAATAGCGAAGAAAGCTGGAATGCAGTACGAAGTTTCGTGGAACATGTCCTTCGTGAGAAAAAATTGGACATTGACGCAGCTTTGTAGAAAGAAAAGATGATAAATAAAGGAAAGGAAAAAAATAGAACAAATAAGGAAAAACAAAAGCGGAGCCCGGACGCGGGCACAGAGAGCTGAATTGGTAAAACACCACATAGGGGGCTACCTCGAAGTAATGCTAAAAGCGGTTCCGAGGTGGCGTAATAACCCGATGATGGCACGAGGTGGGTTTTTAGCCGGTATCAAAGGAGCCCGGCATACGACGAGCTTGACGAACTCGTTAGATGCGTAACGCATTTTCCCATCTTGATCCGCAAAAAAAAAAAAAAAAAAAAAAAAAAAAAAAAATCATTTTCATTATCATTATCATTATCATTATCATTATCATTATCATTATCATTATCATTATCATTATCATTATCATTATCATTATCATTATCATTATCATTATCATTATCATTATCATTATCATTATCATTATCATTATCATTATCATTATCATTATCATTATCATTATCATTATCATTATCATTATCATTATCATTATCATTATCATTATCATTATCATTATCATTATCATTATCATTATCATTATCATTATCATTATCATTATCATTATCATTATCATTATCATTATCATTATCATTATCATTATCATTATCATTATCATTATCATTATCATTATCATTATCATTATCATTATCATTATCATTATCATTATCATTATCATTATCATTATCATTATCATTATCATTATCATTATCATTATCATTATCATTATCATTATCATTATCATTATCATTATCATTATCATTATCATTATCATTATCATTATCATTATCATTATCATTATCATTATCATTATCATTATCATTATCATTATCATTATCATTATCATTATCATTATCATTATCATTATCATTATCATTATCATTATCATTATCATTATCATTATCATTATCATTATCATTATCATTATCATTATCATTATCATTATCATTATCATTATCATTATCATTATCATTATCATTATCATTATCATTATCATTATCATTATCATTATCATTATCATTATCATTATCATTATCATTATCATTATCATTATCATTATCATTATCATTATCATTATCATTATCATTATCATTATCATTATCATTATCATTATCATTATCATTATCATTATCATTATCATTATCATTATCATTATCATTATCATTATCATTATCATTATCATTATCATTATCATTATCATTATCATTATCATTATCATTATCATTATCATTATCATTATCATTATCATTATCATTATCATTATCATTATCATTATCATTATCATTATCATTATCATTATCATTATCATTATCATTATCATTATCATTATCATTATCATTATCATTATCATTATCATTATCATTATCATTATCATTATCATTATCATTATCATTATCATTATCATTATCATTATCATTATCATTATCATTATCATTATCATTATCATTATCATTATCATTATCATTATCATTATCATTATCATTATCATTATCATTATCATTATCATTATCATTATCATTATCATTATCATTATCATTATCATTATCATTATCATTATCATTATCATTATCATTATCATTATCATTATCATTATCATTATCATTATCATTATCATTATCATTATCATTATCATTATCATTATCATTATCATTATCATTATCATTATCATTATCATTATCATTATCATTATCATTATCATTATCATTATCATTATCATTATCATTATCATTATCATTATCATTATCATTATCATTATCATTATCATTATCATTATCATTATCATTATCATTATCATTATCATTATCATTATCATTATCATTATCATTATCATTATCATTATCATTATCATTATCATTATCATTATCATTATCATTATCATTATCATTATCATTATCATTATCATTATCATTATCATTATCATTATCATTATCATTATCATTATCATTATCATTATCATTATCATTATCATTATCATTATCATTATCATTATCATTATCATTATCATTATCATTATCATTATCATTATCATTATCATTATCATTATCATTATCATTATCATTATCATTATCATTATCATTATCATTATCATTATCATTATCATTATCATTATCATTATCATTATCATTATCATTATCATTATCATTATCATTATCATTATCATTATCATTATCATTATCATTATCATTATCATTATCATTATCATTATCATTATCATTATCATTATCATTATCATTATCATTATCATTATCATTATCATTATCATTATCATTATCATTATCATTATCATTATCATTATCATTATCATTATCATTATCATTATCATTATCATTATCATTATCATTATCATTATCATTATCATTATCATTATCATTATCATTATCATTATCATTATCATTATCATTATCATTATCATTATCATTATCATTATCATTATCATTATCATTATCATTATCATTATCATTATCATTATCATTATCATTATCATTATCATTATCATTATCATTATCATTATCATTATCATTATCATTATCATTATCATTATCATTATCATTATCATTATCATTATCATTATCATTATCATTATCATTATCATTATCATTATCATTATCATTATCATTATCATTATCATTATCATTATCATTATCATTATCATTATCATTATCATTATCATTATCATTATCATTATCATTATCATTATCATTATCATTATCATTATCATTATCATTATCATTATCATTATCATTATCATTATCATTATCATTATCATTATCATTATCATTATCATTATCATTATCATTATCATTATCATTATCATTATCATTATCATTATCATTATCATTATCATTATCATTATCATTATCATTATCATTATCATTATCATTATCATTATCATTATCATTATCATTATCATTATCATTATCATTATCATTATCATTATCATTATCATTATCATTATCATTATCATTATCATTATCATTATCATTATCATTATCATTATCATTATCATTATCATTATCATTATCATTATCATTATCATTATCATTATCATTATCATTATCATTATCATTATCATTATCATTATCATTATCATTATCATTATCATTATCATTATCATTATCATTATCATTATCATTATCATTATCATTATCATTATCATTATCATTATCATTATCATTATCATTATCATTATCATTATCATTATCATTATCATTATCATTATCATTATCATTATCATTATCATTATCATTATCATTATCATTATCATTATCATTATCATTATCATTATCATTATCATTATCATTATCATTATCATTATCATTATCATTATCATTATCATTATCATTATCATTATCATTATCATTATCATTATCATTATCATTATCATTATCATTATCATTATCATTATCATTATCATTATCATTATCATTATCATTATCATTATCATTATCATTATCATTATCATTATCATTATCATTATCATTATCATTATCATTATCATTATCATTATCATTATCATTATCATTATCATTATCATTATCATTATCATTATCATTATCATTATCATTATCATTATCATTATCATTATCATTATCATTATCATTATCATTATCATTATCATTATCATTATCATTATCATTATCATTATCATTATCATTATCATTATCATTATCATTATCATTATCATTATCATTATCATTATCATTATCATTATCATTATCATTATCATTATCATTATCATTATCATTATCATTATCATTATCATTATCATTATCATTATCATTATCATTATCATTATCATTATCATTATCATTATCATTATCATTATCATTATCATTATCATTATCATTATCATTATCATTATCATTATCATTATCATTATCATTATCATTATCATTATCATTATCATTATCATTATCATTATCATTATCATTATCATTATCATTATCATTATCATTATCATTATCATTATCATTATCATTATCATTATCATTATCATTATCATTATCATTATCATTATCATTATCATTATCATTATCATTATCATTATCATTATCATTATCATTATCATTATCATTATCATTATCATTATCATTATCATTATCATTATCATTATCATTATCATTATCATTATCATTATCATTATCATTATCATTATCATTATCATTATCATTATCATTATCATTATCATTATCATTATCATTATCATTATCATTATCATTATCATTATCATTATCATTATCATTATCATTATCATTATCATTATCATTATCATTATCATTATCATTATCATTATCATTATCATTATCATTATCATTATCATTATCATTATCATTATCATTATCATTATCATTATCATTATCATTATCATTATCATTATCATTATCATTATCATTATCATTATCATTATCATTATCATTATCATTATCATTATCATTATCATTATCATTATCATTATCATTATCATTATCATTATCATTATCATTATCATTATCATTATCATTATCATTATCATTATCATTATCATTATCATTATCATTATCATTATCATTATCATTATCATTATCATTATCATTATCATTATCATTATCATTATCATTATCATTATCATTATCATTATCATTATCATTATCATTATCATTATCATTATCATTATCATTATCATTATCATTATCATTATCATTATCATTATCATTATCATTATCATTATCATTATCATTATCATTATCATTATCATTATCATTATCATTATCATTATCATTATCATTATCATTATCATTATCATTATCATTATCATTATCATTATCATTATCATTATCATTATCATTATCATTATCATTATCATTATCATTATCATTATCATTATCATTATCATTATCATTATCATTATCATTATCATTATCATTATCATTATCATTATCATTATCATTATCATTATCATTATCATTATCATTATCATTATCATTATCATTATCATTATCATTATCATTATCATTATCATTATCATTATCATTATCATTATCATTATCATTATCATTATCATTATCATTATCATTATCATTATCATTATCATTATCATTATCATTATCATTATCATTATCATTATCATTATCATTATCATTATCATTATCATTATCATTATCATTATCATTATCATTATCATTATCATTATCATTATCATTATCATTATCATTATCATTATCATTATCATTATCATTATCATTATCATTATCATTATCATTATCATTATCATTATCATTATCATTATCATTATCATTATCATTATCATTATCATTATCATTATCATTATCATTATCATTATCATTATCATTATCATTATCATTATCATTATCATTATCATTATCATTATCATTATCATTATCATTATCATTATCATTATCATTATCATTATCATTATCATTATCATTATCATTATCATTATCATTATCATTATCATTATCATTATCATTATCATTATCATTATCATTATCATTATCATTATCATTATCATTATCATTATCATTATCATTATCATTATCATTATCATTATCATTATCATTATCATTATCATTATCATTATCATTATCATTATCATTATCATTATCATTATCATTATCATTATCATTATCATTATCATTATCATTATCATTATCATTATCATTATCATTATCATTATCATTATCATTATCATTATCATTATCATTATCATTATCATTATCATTATCATTATCATTATCATTATCATTATCATTATCATTATCATTATCATTATCATTATCATTATCATTATCATTATCATTATCATTATCATTATCATTATCATTATCATTATCATTATCATTATCATTATCATTATCATTATCATTATCATTATCATTATCATTATCATTATCATTATCATTATCATTATCATTATCATTATCATTATCATTATCATTATCATTATCATTATCATTATCATTATCATTATCATTATCATTATCATTATCATTATCATTATCATTATCATTATCATTATCATTATCATTATCATTATCATTATCATTATCATTATCATTATCATTATCATTATCATTATCATTATCATTATCATTATCATTATCATTATCATTATCATTATCATTATCATTATCATTATCATTATCATTATCATTATCATTATCATTATCATTATCATTATCATTATCATTATCATTATCATTATCATTATCATTATCATTATCATTATCATTATCATTATCATTATCATTATCATTATCATTATCATTATCATTATCATTATCATTATCATTATCATTATCATTATCATTATCATTATCATTATCATTATCATTATCATTATCATTATCATTATCATTATCATTATCATTATCATTATCATTATCATTATCATTATCATTATCATTATCATTATCATTATCATTATCATTATCATTATCATTATCATTATCATTATCATTATCATTATCATTATCATTATCATTATCATTATCATTATCATTATCATTATCATTATCATTATCATTATCATTATCATTATCATTATCATTATCATTATCATTATCATTATCATTATCATTATCATTATCATTATCATTATCATTATCATTATCATTATCATTATCATTATCATTATCATTATCATTATCATTATCATTATCATTATCATTATCATTATCATTATCATTATCATTATCATTATCATTATCATTATCATTATCATTATCATTATCATTATCATTATCATTATCATTATCATTATCATTATCATTATCATTATCATTATCATTATCATTATCATTATCATTATCATTATCATTATCATTATCATTATCATTATCATTATCATTATCATTATCATTATCATTATCATTATCATTATCATTATCATTATCATTATCATTATCATTATCATTATCATTATCATTATCATTATCATTATCATTATCATTATCATTATCATTATCATTATCATTATCATTATCATTATCATTATCATTATCATTATCATTATCATTATCATTATCATTATCATTATCATTATCATTATCATTATCATTATCATTATCATTATCATTATCATTATCATTATCATTATCATTATCATTATCATTATCATTATCATTATCATTATCATTATCATTATCATTATCATTATCATTATCATTATCATTATCATTATCATTATCATTATCATTATCATTATCATTATCATTATCATTATCATTATCATTATCATTATCATTATCATTATCATTATCATTATCATTATCATTATCATTATCATTATCATTATCATTATCATTATCATTATCATTATCATTATCATTATCATTATCATTATCATTATCATTATCATTATCATTATCATTATCATTATCATTATCATTATCATTATCATTATCATTATCATTATCATTATCATTATCATTATCATTATCATTATCATTATCATTATCATTATCATTATCATTATCATTATCATTATCATTATCATTATCATTATCATTATCATTATCATTATCATTATCATTATCATTATCATTATCATTATCATTATCATTATCATTATCATTATCATTATCATTATCATTATCATTATCATTATCATTATCATTATCATTATCATTATCATTATCATTATCATTATCATTATCATTATCATTATCATTATCATTATCATTATCATTATCATTATCATTATCATTATCATTATCATTATCATTATCATTATCATTATCATTATCATTATCATTATCATTATCATTATCATTATCATTATCATTATCATTATCATTATCATTATCATTATCATTATCATTATCATTATCATTATCATTATCATTATCATTATCATTATCATTATCATTATCATTATCATTATCATTATCATTATCATTATCATTATCATTATCATTATCATTATCATTATCATTATCATTATCATTATCATTATCATTATCATTATCATTATCATTATCATTATCATTATCATTATCATTATCATTATCATTATCATTATCATTATCATTATCATTATCATTATCATTATCATTATCATTATCATTATCATTATCATTATCATTATCATTATCATTATCATTATCATTATCATTATCATTATCATTATCATTATCATTATCATTATCATTATCATTATCATTATCATTATCATTATCATTATCATTATCATTATCATTATCATTATCATTATCATTATCATTATCATTATCATTATCATTATCATTATCATTATCATTATCATTATCATTATCATTATCATTATCATTATCATTATCATTATCATTATCATTATCATTATCATTATCATTATCATTATCATTATCATTATCATTATCATTATCATTATCATTATCATTATCATTATCATTATCATTATCATTATCATTATCATTATCATTATCATTATCATTATCATTATCATTATCATTATCATTATCATTATCATTATCATTATCATTATCATTATCATTATCATTATCATTATCATTATCATTATCATTATCATTATCATTATCATTATCATTATCATTATCATTATCATTATCATTATCATTATCATTATCATTATCATTATCATTATCATTATCATTATCATTATCATTATCATTATCATTATCATTATCATTATCATTATCATTATCATTATCATTATCATTATCATTATCATTATCATTATCATTATCATTATCATTATCATTATCATTATCATTATCATTATCATTATCATTATCATTATCATTATCATTATCATTATCATTATCATTATCATTATCATTATCATTATCATTATCATTATCATTATCATTATCATTATCATTATCATTATCATTATCATTATCATTATCATTATCATTATCATTATCATTATCATTATCATTATCATTATCATTATCATTATCATTATCATTATCATTATCATTATCATTATCATTATCATTATCATTATCATTATCATTATCATTATCATTATCATTATCATTATCATTATCATTATCATTATCATTATCATTATCATTATCATTATCATTATCATTATCATTATCATTATCATTATCATTATCATTATCATTATCATTATCATTATCATTATCATTATCATTATCATTATCATTATCATTATCATTATCATTATCATTATCATTATCATTATCATTATCATTATCATTATCATTATCATTATCATTATCATTATCATTATCATTATCATTATCATTATCATTATCATTATCATTATCATTATCATTATCATTATCATTATCATTATCATTATCATTATCATTATCATTATCATTATCATTATCATTATCATTATCATTATCATTATCATTATCATTATCATTATCATTATCATTATCATTATCATTATCATTATCATTATCATTATCATTATCATTATCATTATCATTATCATTATCATTATCATTATCATTATCATTATCATTATCATTATCATTATCATTATCATTATCATTATCATTATCATTATCATTATCATTATCATTATCATTATCATTATCATTATCATTATCATTATCATTATCATTATCATTATCATTATCATTATCATTATCATTATCATTATCATTATCATTATCATTATCATTATCATTATCATTATCATTATCATTATCATTATCATTATCATTATCATTATCATTATCATTATCATTATCATTATCATTATCATTATCATTATCATTATCATTATCATTATCATTATCATTATCATTATCATTATCATTATCATTATCATTATCATTATCATTATCATTATCATTATCATTATCATTATCATTATCATTATCATTATCATTATCATTATCATTATCATTATCATTATCATTATCATTATCATTATCATTATCATTATCATTATCATTATCATTATCATTATCATTATCATTATCATTATCATTATCATTATCATTATCATTATCATTATCATTATCATTATCATTATCATTATCATTATCATTATCATTATCATTATCATTATCATTATCATTATCATTATCATTATCATTATCATTATCATTATCATTATCATTATCATTATCATTATCATTATCATTATCATTATCATTATCATTATCATTATCATTATCATTATCATTATCATTATCATTATCATTATCATTATCATTATCATTATCATTATCATTATCATTATCATTATCATTATCATTATCATTATCATTATCATTATCATTATCATTATCATTATCATTATCATTATCATTATCATTATCATTATCATTATCATTATCATTATCATTATCATTATCATTATCATTATCATTATCATTATCATTATCATTATCATTATCATTATCATTATCATTATCATTATCATTATCATTATCATTATCATTATCATTATCATTATCATTATCATTATCATTATCATTATCATTATCATTATCATTATCATTATCATTATCATTATCATTATCATTATCATTATCATTATCATTATCATTATCATTATCATTATCATTATCATTATCATTATCATTATCATTATCATTATCATTATCATTATCATTATCATTATCATTATCATTATCATTATCATTATCATTATCATTATCATTATCATTATCATTATCATTATCATTATCATTATCATTATCATTATCATTATCATTATCATTATCATTATCATTATCATTATCATTATCATTATCATTATCATTATCATTATCATTATCATTATCATTATCATTATCATTATCATTATCATTATCATTATCATTATCATTATCATTATCATTATCATTATCATTATCATTATCATTATCATTATCATTATCATTATCATTATCATTATCATTATCATTATCATTATCATTATCATTATCATTATCATTATCATTATCATTATCATTATCATTATCATTATCATTATCATTATCATTATCATTATCATTATCATTATCATTATCATTATCATTATCATTATCATTATCATTATCATTATCATTATCATTATCATTATCATTATCATTATCATTATCATTATCATTATCATTATCATTATCATTATCATTATCATTATCATTATCATTATCATTATCATTATCATTATCATTATCATTATCATTATCATTATCATTATCATTATCATTATCATTATCATTATCATTATCATTATCATTATCATTATCATTATCATTATCATTATCATTATCATTATCATTATCATTATCATTATCATTATCATTATCATTATCATTATCATTATCATTATCATTATCATTATCATTATCATTATCATTATCATTATCATTATCATTATCATTATCATTATCATTATCATTATCATTATCATTATCATTATCATTATCATTATCATTATCATTATCATTATCATTATCATTATCATTATCATTATCATTATCATTATCATTATCATTATCATTATCATTATCATTATCATTATCATTATCATTATCATTATCATTATCATTATCATTATCATTATCATTATCATTATCATTATCATTATCATTATCATTATCATTATCATTATCATTATCATTATCATTATCATTATCATTATCATTATCATTATCATTATCATTATCATTATCATTATCATTATCATTATCATTATCATTATCATTATCATTATCATTATCATTATCATTATCATTATCATTATCATTATCATTATCATTATCATTATCATTATCATTATCATTATCATTATCATTATCATTATCATTATCATTATCATTATCATTATCATTATCATTATCATTATCATTATCATTATCATTATCATTATCATTATCATTATCATTATCATTATCATTATCATTATCATTATCATTATCATTATCATTATCATTATCATTATCATTATCATTATCATTATCATTATCATTATCATTATCATTATCATTATCATTATCATTATCATTATCATTATCATTATCATTATCATTATCATTATCATTATCATTATCATTATCATTATCATTATCATTATCATTATCATTATCATTATCATTATCATTATCATTATCATTATCATTATCATTATCATTATCATTATCATTATCATTATCATTATCATTATCATTATCATTATCATTATCATTATCATTATCATTATCATTATCATTATCATTATCATTATCATTATCATTATCATTATCATTATCATTATCATTATCATTATCATTATCATTATCATTATCATTATCATTATCATTATCATTATCATTATCATTATCATTATCATTATCATTATCATTATCATTATCATTATCATTATCATTATCATTATCATTATCATTATCATTATCATTATCATTATCATTATCATTATCATTATCATTATCATTATCATTATCATTATCATTATCATTATCATTATCATTATCATTATCATTATCATTATCATTATCATTATCATTATCATTATCATTATCATTATCATTATCATTATCATTATCATTATCATTATCATTATCATTATCATTATCATTATCATTATCATTATCATTATCATTATCATTATCATTATCATTATCATTATCATTATCATTATCATTATCATTATCATTATCATTATCATTATCATTATCATTATCATTATCATTATCATTATCATTATCATTATCATTATCATTATCATTATCATTATCATTATCATTATCATTATCATTATCATTATCATTATCATTATCATTATCATTATCATTATCATTATCATTATCATTATCATTATCATTATCATTATCATTATCATTATCATTATCATTATCATTATCATTATCATTATCATTATCATTATCATTATCATTATCATTATCATTCTATCATTATCATTATCATTATCATTATCATTATCATTATCATTATCATTATCATTATCATTATCATTATCATTATCATTATCATTATCATTATCATTATCATTATCATTATCATTATCATTATCATTATCATTATCATTATCATTATCATTATCATTATCATTATCATTATCATTATCATTATCATTATCATTATCATTATCATTATCATTATCATTATCATTATCATTATCATTATCATTATCATTATCATTATCATTATCATTATCATTATCATTATCATTATCATTATCATTATCATTATCATTATCATTATCATTATCATTATCATTATCATTATCATTATCATTATCATTATCATTATCATTATCATTATCATTATCATTATCATTATCATTATCATTATCATTATCATTATCATTATCATTATCATTATCATTATCATTATCATTATCATTATCATTATCATTATCATTATCATTATCATTATCATTATCATTATCATTATCATTATCATTATCATTATCATTATCATTATCATTATCATTATCATTATCATTATCATTATCATTATCATTATCATTATCATTATCATTATCATTATCATTATCATTATCATTATCATTATCATTATCATTATCATTATCATTATCATTATCATTATCATTATCATTATCATTATCATTATCATTATCATTATCATTATCATTATCATTATCATTATCATTATCATTATCATTATCATTATCATTATCATTATCATTATCATTATCATTATCATTATCATTATCATTATCATTATCATTATCATTATCATTATCATTATCATTATCATTATCATTATCATTATCATTATCATTATCATTATCATTATCATTATCATTATCATTATCATTATCATTATCATTATCATTATCATTATCATTATCATTATCATTATCATTATCATTATCATTATCATTATCATTATCATTATCATTATCATTATCATTATCATTATCATTATCATTATCATTATCATTATCATTATCATTATCATTATCATTATCATTATCATTATCATTATCATTATCATTATCATTATCATTATCATTATCATTATCATTATCATTATCATTATCATTATCATTATCATTATCATTATCATTATCATTATCATTATCATTATCATTATCATTATCATTATCATTATCATTATCATTATCATTATCATTATCATTATCATTATCATTATCATTATCATTATCATTATCATTATCATTATCATTATCATTATCATTATCATTATCATTATCATTATCATTATCATTATCATTATCATTATCATTATCATTATCATTATCATTATCATTATCATTATCATTATCATTATCATTATCATTATCATTATCATTATCATTATCATTATCATTATCATTATCATTATCATTATCATTATCATTATCATTATCATTATCATTATCATTCATTCATTATCATTATCATTATCATTATCATTATCATTATCATTATCATTATCATTATCATTATCATTATCATTATCATTATCATTATCATTATCATTATCATTATCATTATCATTATCATTATCATTATCATTATCATTATCATTATCATTATCATTATCATTATCATTATCATTATCATTATCATTATCATTATCATTATCATTATCATTATCATTATCATTATCATTATCATTATCATTATCATTATCATTATCATTATCATTATCATTATCATTATCATTATCATTATCATTATCATTATCATTATCATTATCATTATCATTATCATTATCATTATCATTATCATTATCATTATCATTATCATTATCATTATCATTATCATTATCATTATCATTATCATTATCATTATCATTATCATTATCATTATCATTATCATTATCATTATCATTATCATTATCATTATCATTATCATTATCATTATCATTATCATTATCATTATCATTATCATTATCATTATCATTATCATTATCATTATCATTATCATTATCATTATCATTATCATTATCATTATCATTATCATTATCATTATCATTATCATTATCATTATCATTATCATTATCATTATCATTATCATTATCATTATCATTATCATTATCATTATCATTATCATTATCATTATCATTATCATTATCATTATCATTATCATTATCATTATCATTATCATTATCATTATCATTATCATTATCATTATCATTATCATTATCATTATCATTATCATTATCATTATCATTATCATTATCATTATCATTATCATTATCATTATCATTATCATTATCATTATCATTATCATTATCATTATCATTATCATTATCATTATCATTATCATTATCATTATCATTATCATTATCATTATCATTATCATTATCATTATCATTATCATTATCATTATCATTATCATTATCATTATCATTATCATTATCATTATCATTATCATTATCATTATCATTATCATTATCATTATCATTATCATTATCATTATCATTATCATTATCATTATCATTATCATTATCATTATCATTATCATTATCATTATCATTATCATTATCATTATCATTATCATTATCATTATCATTATCATTATCATTATCATTATCATTATCATTATCATTATCATTATCATTATCATTATCATTATCATTATCATTATCATTATCATTATCATTATCATTATCATTATCATTATCATTATCATTATCATTATCATTATCATTATCATTATCATTATCATTATCATTATCATTATCATTATCATTATCATTATCATTATCATTATCATTATCATTATCATTATCATTATCATTATCATTATCATTATCATTATCATTATCATTATCATTATCATTATCATTATCATTATCATTATCATTATCATTATCATTATCATTATCATTATCATTATCATTATCATTATCATTATCATTATCATTATCATTATCATTATCATTATCATTATCATTATCATTATCATTATCATTATCATTATCATTATCATTATCATTATCATTATCATTATCATTATCATTATCATTATCATTATCATTATCATTATCATTATCATTATCATTATCATTATCATTATCATTATCATTATCATTATCATTATCATTATCATTATCATTATCATTATCATTATCATTATCATTATCATTATCATTATCATTATCATTATCATTATCATTATCATTATCATTATCATTATCATTATCATTATCATTATCATTATCATTATCATTATCATTATCATTATCATTATCATTATCATTATCATTATCATTATCATTATCATTATCATTATCATTATCATTATCATTATCATTATCATTATCATTATCATTATCATTATCATTATCATTATCATTATCATTATCATTATCATTATCATTATCATTATCATTATCATTATCATTATCATTATCATTATCATTATCATTATCATTATCATTATCATTATCATTATCATTATCATTATCATTATCATTATCATTATCATTATCATTATCATTATCATTATCATTATCATTATCATTATCATTATCATTATCATTATCATTATCATTATCATTATCATTATCATTATCATTATCATTATCATTATCATTATCATTATCATTATCATTATCATTATCATTATCATTATCATTATCATTATCATTATCATTATCATTATCATTATCATTATCATTATCATTATCATTATCATTATCATTATCATTATCATTATCATTATCATTATCATTATCATTATCATTATCATTATCATTATCATTATCATTATCATTATCATTATCATTATCATTATCATTATCATTATCATTATCATTATCATTATCATTATCATTATCATTATCATTATCATTATCATTATCATTATCATTATCATTATCATTATCATTATCATTATCATTATCATTATCATTATCATTATCATTATCATTATCATTATCATTATCATTATCATTATCATTATCATTATCATTATCATTATCATTATCATTATCATTATCATTATCATTATCATTATCATTATCATTATCATTATCATTATCATTATCATTATCATTATCATTATCATTATCATTATCATTATCATTATCATTATCATTATCATTATCATTATCATTATCATTATCATTATCATTATCATTATCATTATCATTATCATTATCATTATCATTATCATTATCATTATCATTATCATTATCATTATCATTATCATTATCATTATCATTATCATTATCATTATCATTATCATTATCATTATCATTATCATTATCATTATCATTATCATTATCATTATCATTATCATTATCATTATCATTATCATTATCATTATCATTATCATTATCATTATCATTATCATTATCATTATCATTATCATTATCATTATCATTATCATTATCATTATCATTATCATTATCATTATCATTATCATTATCATTATCATTATCATTATCATTATCATTATCATTATCATTATCATTATCATTATCATTATCATTATCATTATCATTATCATTATCATTATCATTATCATTATCATTATCATTATCATTATCATTATCATTATCATTATCATTATCATTATCATTATCATTATCATTATCATTATCATTATCATTATCATTATCATTATCATTATCATTATCATTATCATTATCATTATCATTATCATTATCATTATCATTATCATTATCATTATCATTATCATTATCATTATCATTATCATTATCATTATCATTATCATTATCATTATCATTATCATTATCATTATCATTATCATTATCATTATCATTATCATTATCATTATCATTATCATTATCATTATCATTATCATTATCATTATCATTATCATTATCATTATCATTATCATTATCATTATCATTATCATTATCATTATCATTATCATTATCATTATCATTATCATTATCATTATCATTATCATTATCATTATCATTATCATTATCATTATCATTATCATTATCATTATCATTATCATTATCATTATCATTATCATTATCATTATCATTATCATTATCATTATCATTATCATTATCATTATCATTATCATTATCATTATCATTATCATTATCATTCATTATCATTATCATTATCATTATCATTATCATTATCATTATCATTATCATTATCATTATCATTATCATTATCATTATCATTATCATTATCATTATCATTATCATTATCATTATCATTATCATTATCATTATCATTATCATTATCATTATCATTATCATTATCATTATCATTATCATTATCATTATCATTATCATTATCATTATCATTATCATTATCATTATCATTATCATTATCATTATCATTATCATTATCATTATCATTATCATTATCATTATCATTATCATTATCATTATCATTATCATTATCATTATCATTATCATTATCATTATCATTATCATTATCATTATCATTATCATTACATTATCATTATCATTATCATTATCATTATCATTATCATTATTATCATTATCATTATCATTATCATTATCATTATCATTATCATTATCATTATCATTATCATTATCATTATCATTATCATTATCATTATCATTATCATTATCATTATCATTATCATTATCATTATCATTATCATTATCATTATCATTATCATTATCATTATCATTATCATTATCATTATCATTATCATTATCATTATCATTATCATTATCATTATCATTATCATTATCATTATCATTATCATTATCATTATCATTATCATTATCATTATCATTATCATTATCATTATCATTATCATTATCATTATCATTATCATTATCATTATCATTATCATTATCATTATCATTATCATTATCATTATCATTATCATTATCATTATCATTATCATTATCATTATCATTATCATTATCATTATCATTATCATTATCATTATCATTATCATTATCATTATCATTATCATTATCATTATCATTATCATTATCATTATCATTATCATTATCATTATCATTATCATTATCATTATCATTATCATTATCATTATCATTATCATTATCATTATCATTATCATTATCATTATCATTATCATTATCATTATCATTATCATTATCATTATCATTATCATTATCATTATCATTATCATTATCATTATGATTATCATTATCATTATCATTATCATTATCATTATCATTATCATTATCATTATCATTATCATTATCATTATCATTATCATTATCATTATCATTATCATTATCATTATCATTATCATTATCATTATCATTATCATTATCATTATCATTATCATTATCATTATCATTATCATTATCATTATCATTATCATTATCATTATCATTATCATTATCATTATCATTATCATTATCATTATCATTATCATTATCATTATCATTATCATTATCATTATCATTATCATTATCATTATCATTATCATTATCATTATCATTATCATTATCATTATCATTATCATTATCATTATCATTATCATTATCATTATCATTATCATTATCATTATCATTATCATTATCATTATCATTATCATTATCATTATCATTATCATTATCATTATCATTATCATTATCATTATCATTATCATTATCATTATCATTATCATTATCATTATCATTATCATTATCATTATCATTATCATTATCATTATCATTATCATTATCATTATCATTATCATTATCATTATCATTATCATTATCATTATCATTATCATTATCATTATCATTATCATTATCATTATCATTATCATTATCATTATCATTATCATTATCATTATCATTATCATTATCATTATCATTATCATTATCATTATCATTATCATTATCATTATCATTATCATTATCATTATCATTATCATTATCATTATCATTATCATTATCATTATCATTATCATTATCATTATCATTATCATTATCATTATCATTATCATTATCATTATCATTATCATTATCATTATCATTATCATTATCATTATCATTATCATTATCATTATCATTATCATTATCATTATCATTATCATTATCATTATCATTATCATTATCATTATCATTATCATTATCATTATCATTATCATTATCATTATCATTATCATTATCATTATCATTATCATTATCATTATCATTATCATTATCATTATCATTATCATTATCATTATCATTATCATTATCATTATCATTATCATTATCATTATCATTATCATTATCATTATCATTATCATTATCATTATCATTATCATTATCATTATCATTATCATTATCATTATCATTATCATTATCATTATCATTATCATTATCATTATCATTATCATTATCATTATCATTATCATTATCATTATCATTATCATTATCATTATCATTATCATTATCATTATCATTATCATTATCATTATCATTATCATTATCATTATCATTATCATTATCATTATCATTATCATTATCATTATCATTATCATTATCATTATCATTATCATTATCATTATCATTATCATTATCATTATCATTATCATTATCATTATCATTATCATTATCATTATCATTATCATTATCATTATCATTATCATTATCATTATCATTATCATTATCATTATCATTATCATTATCATTATCATTATCATTATCATTATCATTATCATTATCATTATCATTATCATTATCATTATCATTATCATTATCATTATCATTATCATTATCATTATCATTATCATTATCATTATCATTATCATTATCATTATCATTATCATTATCATTATCATTATCATTATCATTATCATTATCATTATCATTATCATTATCATTATCATTATCATTATCATTATCATTATCATTATCATTATCATTATCATTATCATTATCATTATCATTATCATTATCATTATCATTATCATTATCATTATCATTATCATTATCATTATCATTATCATTATCATTATCATTATCATTATCATTATCATTATCATTATCATTATCATTATCATTATCATTATCATTATCATTATCATTATCATTATCATTATCATTATCATTATCATTATCATTATCATTATCATTATCATTATCATTATCATTATCATTATCATTATCATTATCATTATCATTATCATTATCATTATCATTATCATTATCATTATCATTATCATTATCATTATCATTATCATTATCATTATCATTATCATTATCATTATCATTATCATTATCATTATCATTATCATTATCATTATCATTATCATTATCATTATCATTATCATTATCATTATCATTATCATTATCATTATCATTATCATTATCATTATCATTATCATTATCATTATCATTATCATTATCATTATCATTATCATTATCATTATCATTATCATTATCATTATCATTATCATTATCATTATCATTATCATTATCATTATCATTATCATTATCATTATCATTATCATTATCATTATCATTATCATTATCATTATCATTATCATTATCATTATCATTATCATTATCATTATCATTATCATTATCAGTATCATTATCATTATCATTATCATTATCATTATCATTATCATTATCATTATCATTATCATTATCATTATCATTATCATTATCATTATCATTATCATTATCATTATCATTATCATTATCATTATCATTATCATTATCATTATCATTATCATTATCATTATCATTATCATTATCATTATCATTATCATTATCATTATCATTATCATTATCATTATCATTATCATTATCATTATCATTATCATTATCATTATCATTATCATTATCATTATCATTATCATTATCATTATCATTATCATTATCATTATCATTATCATTATCATTATCATTATCATTATCATTATCATTATCATTATCATTATCATTATCATTATCATTATCATTATCATTATCATTATCATTATCATTATCATTATCATTATCATTATCATTATCATTATCATTATCATTATCATTATCATTATCATTATCATTATCATTATCATTATCATTATCATTATCATTATCATTATCATTATCATTATCATTATCATTATCATTATCATTATCATTATCATTATCATTATCATTATCATTATCATTATCATTATCATTATCATTATCATTATCATTATCATTATCATTATCATTATCATTATCATTATCATTATCATTATCATTATCATTATCATTATCATTATCATTATCATTATCATTATCATTATCATTATCATTATCATTATCATTATCATTATCATTATCATTATCATTATCATTATCATTATCATTATCATTATCATTATCATTATCTGTATGGGGGTTGTTTTTTTTGCTGGTTCTTTTTTTTGTTGTTAAACAAAACACTTTTTTTGTTTGTTGTTTTGTTGTTTTTGTATTTTGTTTATTTTATTTTTCAATTCACGTTTGTTTTAAGTTTTTTAATGTTTGTCTCACAAAGGTCGCAACTAGAGTGAGTTTTTAATGTTTTAAAAATGATCTTACAAGCTAAGTTTCAGTACATAGAAAAATAGTGCAATGACAAATGTGAAAAAGTAAATAACAATTTAAGGACCGTTACTATTTTACAGGGTGCTGTGTTTATAATGAGTCATCATTAAACACCGGGTGTTTTGATTAACATGGTTCATCATTAAACATTCCGGCCCCCATGACTTGGTGCAGGTTTACCAAAGGTCCATAAAACAGGAAACAATGTAGCACGGTGTTGTGATGAATTTGACAGATATGGCATCTAGGATCTCAATTCGATTCAGGGTTGCGGGTCGTGTGAGGTTGTATATGTTGACGGCAATCAATCTGTTGAAGATACGCTACGAAATGTTTCGTGGGATGCCATACCTGTAAGTAGGAATTCAGAATAAAATTAGTGTGGAAAATTGTAAAAAACTTATACTATATTTCAAAACAAAGCCACAATTTTTGAAATGGGTCTGGTAACGATCCCATTTTTTGTCTGGATGTCAACCACTCTACAGTTTTTATCAGTTCCAATATGAGTCTTTGTGATGCGACCCAGTTGCCACTCATTGGGTGGTAAATTGTTGTTTTTGATGACCACCAAGTCATTGACTTTAACGTTGTCCTTTTGATACTTCCACTTGTACCTGCGATGCAGTTCGGCCAGGTATTCGGATTTCCATCTTTTACAAAATGAGTGGTAGATGACCTTTATGCGTTTCCAGCGGTTGATGAGGGTCAGATTTTCGCTGCTTACATCAGATTCGGCTGGGGTCAATAATGGAGTTCCAATAAGGAAGTGTCCAGGGGTCAATGGGTTAAGGTCATTTGGGTCATCGCTAGCAGGACTTAAGGGTCTAGAGTTTAAACACGATTCTATGCGGGTGAGAATTGTTGACAGCTCTTCAAACGTGAATTTCATATCTGGTATCATTTTCTTTAGGTGGGTTTTGAATGATTTTACACCGGCTTCCCAGAGTCCGCCCATATGTGGGGCACCGGGGGGTATAAATTTCCAAACGATATTTTGATGGCTATAGTTGTGAGTAACTTGGGTTTGAAGAGTTTTTAGAAATTCTAGACGATCTTTTTTGATGAGTTCTGCTGCTCCGACAAAGTTCGTGCCGTTGTCCGAATATATGATTGCTGGACATCCACGCCTTCCAATAAAGCGGGAGAAAGCGGCTAAAAATGCTTGAGTCGATAAATCACTAACTGGTTCTAAATGTACGGCCTTAGTGGCAAAGCATACAAAAATGCAGACGTACCCTTTTGTGATGAGGCAGGCTCGACCAGTAAAGTTTCGAATGGTAAAGGGTCCAGCGTAATCGACTCCAGTTGTGGTGAAAGGGCGAGAAAGTGTTGTGCGCTCTGGTGGTAAGGAAGCCATGATTTGACTCAGCGTGTGTTTTTTGTACAAAACACAAGTTTTACAATTATTAATCACCATTTTTACTAAGGGCCTTAAACGAAAAATCCAAAATTCCGTCCGAAGTACTCGGGTCATAAGTTGGTTTCCACCATGAATAGTTATTTTATGAGTGAACTCGGTCAGCAATCTGGTGAGCTTAGAGTTGTACGGCAACAAAATTGGATGTCGTTCGTTATATGTGAGCGCTGGTGATTGAACCAGACGTCCGTTGGCTCGGATGACGCCTAGTTGGTCCATGAACGGGTTGAGAGTTAAAATATTGCTGGAGGACGATATCCTTTGTTTGAGCTTTAACTGCTTATATTCTTCAGGGAAGTGTTGTTTTTGCGTCAAAATAATGAGTCGTGTTTTGACATCTACAATTTCTTCTGGTGTAACTTCGTTTGAAGATGTCCGAAAGCTGTTTCTGTTTACACCAGTATTCCTCCAGAATCGTAGGACATAAGCTAATACTCTATAAGCGCGTGACAAATTGGAGAAACGGTTCAATGGATCCTCTTGAGTCGTAGTAGTTAGCGTCCTTACAGTTTTTGCTTCTAAGTTGGTGTCATCTGGACTTCTGGATTTTGGCCATTTATCTTTGGGTAATTTTAGCCATGAAGGTCCAAGCCACCACAAGTTGTGGGTTTCTAATTCTTGGGGCGTACATCCCCGGCTGGCTATATCTGCGGGGTTTTCCTTTGATTCGACATGTTGCCAATGGCTATTGCCGACTTTATCTACAATTTCTGAGACACGATTTCCAACGAAAGTGTTCCACGTGCAGGGGGGCTTCTTTAACCAGGCCAGTACTATTGTTGAGTCGGTCCAAAAATATGTGTCGATTTGCTTAGCTTGAAGATTTGGCAGAATTCCTGAGGCTAAATTTGCCAGTAAAACGGATCCACAAAGCTCCAAACGTGGGAGCGATATTTGTTTAATGAGAGCAACACGAGTCTTAGAGGCCAGTAAATATGTAAATATAGAATTTTCAGACTGTATTCGGACGAAAAGAGTCGCAGAATAAGCCTTTTCTGAGGCGTCGCTAAAGCCATGTATTTCCACATTTAAATTAGGGCTGTACTGGATCCAACGAGGAATTTTCAGGGTATTTATTGCAGGGCAGTTTTTGACGAATTTCTGCCATTTGAGGCAAGTCAAGGGTTTTAGGTTGTCATCCCAGTCGACTTTATCTAACCAAATCTGTTGCATGATTAACTTGGCATCAACAATCACTGGAGCTATCCATCCGCAAGGGTCAAAGAATTTGGCAATTGTAGATAGAACTTCCCTTTTTGTGTAATTTTCTTTCAATTCAACACCTGGGGCAGTGAATGTAAAAGAGTCTGAGGAAATGTTCCATTTTATCCCGAGTGTCTTGGTTCCGGCGTTCTCGGATAAGTTTAACCAGTCGAGCGGTAGTAGGGTCTCATTTGGCAAATCTTGAATAACTCGTGGATCATTTGAGGTCCATTTCATCAGATCGAAACGGGCAGATTTTAGAACAGTTGTAAGTTCTTTTCGTGATTTGATGGCATCGTTTAATGTGTGGGCACCAGCTAAGACGTCATCTACGTACATGTTGTGTTGTAAGATGTTTGACGCCAGGGGGTGAGTTGTCCCGACATCTTCGGCTAGTTGAAGAAGGGTTCTTATGGCAAGAAAGGGCGCGCAATTAACTCCAAACGTCACTGTGAGGAGTTCGTAATCCTCAATAGGATCTGTCTCGGATTTTCTAAACAATATCCTTTGATATTTTGTTTGCGTAGGGTCAATGAGTATCTGGCGATACATTTTTGTGACATCTGCGTTGTACACAAAACGGAAGAATCTCCACTTCAATATTATGAGCACTAAGTCTTGTTGAAGTATGGGTCCTGGATACAAAATGTCATTCAAACTTCTCTTATTTGAAGACGGGCTCGATGCGTTGAAAACTACTCTAATCTTCTCATTATCATTATCATTATCATTATCATTATCATTATCATTATCATTATCATTATCATTATCATTATCATTATCATTATCATTATCATTATCATTATCATTATCATTATCATTATCATTATCATTATCATTATCATTATCATTATCATTATCATTATCATTATCATTATCATTATCATTATCATTATCATTATCATTATCATTATCATTATCATTATCATTATCATTATCATTATCATTATCATTATCATTATCATTATCATTATCATTATCATTATCATTATCATTATCATTATCATTATCATTATCATTATCATTATCATTATCATTATCATTATCATTATCATTATCATTATCATTATCATTATCATTATCATTATCATTATCATTATCATTATCATTATCATTATCATTATCATTATCATTATCATTATCATTATCATTATCATTATCATTATCATTATCATTATCATTATCATTATCATTATCTGTTTGGGGGTTGTTTTTTTTGCTGGTTCTTTTTTTTGTTGTTAAACAAAACACTTTTTTTGTTTGTTGTTTTGTTGTTTTTGTATTTTGTTTATTTTATTTTTCAATTCACGTTTGTTTTAAGTTTTTTAATGTTTGTCTCACAAAGGTCGCAACTAGAGTGAGTTTTTAATGTTTTAAAAATGATCTTACAAGCTAAGTTTCAGTACATAGAAAAATAGTGCAATGACAAATGTGAAAAAGTAAATAACAATTTAAGGACCGTTACTATTTTACAGGGTGCTGTGTTTATAATGAGTCATCATTAAACACCGGGTGTTTTGATTAACATGGTTCATCATTAAACATTCCGGCCCCCATGACTTGGTGCAGGTTTACCAAAGGTCCATAAAACAGGAAACAATGTAGCACGGTGTTGTGATGAATTTGACAGATATGGCATCTAGGATCTCAATTCGATTCAGGGTTGCGGGTCGTGTGAGGTTGTATATGTTGACGGCAATCAATCTGTTGAAGATACGCTACGAAATGTTTCGTGGGATGCCATACCTGTAAGTAGGAATTCAGAATAAAATTAGTGTGGAAAATTGTAAAAAACTTATACTATATTTCAAAACAAAGCCACAATTTTTGAAATGGGTCTGGTAACGATCCCATTTTTTGTCTGGATGTCAACCACTCTACAGTTTTTATCAGTTCCAATATGAGTCTTTGTGATGCGACCCAGTTGCCACTCATTGGGTGGCAAATTGTTGTTTTTGATGACCACCAAGTCATTGACTTTAACGTTGTCCTTTTGATACTTCCACTTGTACCTGCGATGCAGTTCGGCCAGGTATTCGGATTTCCATCTTTTACAAAATGAGTGGTAGATGACCTTTATGCGTTTCCAGCGGTTGATGAGGGTCCGATTTTCGCTGCTTACATCAGATTCGGCTGGGGTCAATAATGGAGTTCCAATAAGGAAGTGTCCAGGGGTCAATGGGTTAAGGTCATTTGGGTCATCGCTAGCAGGACTTAAGGGTCTAGAGTTTAAACACGATTCTATGCGGGTGAGAATTGTTGACAGCTCTTCAAACGTGAATTTCATATCTGGTATCATTTTCTTTAGGTGGGTTTTGAATGATTTTACACCGGCTTCCCAGAGTCCGCCCATATGTGGGGCACCGGGGGGTATAAATTTCCAAACGATATTTTGATGGCTATAGTTGTGAGTAACTTGGGTTTGAAGAGTTTTTAGAAATTCTAGACGATCTTTTTTGATGAGTTCTGCTGCTCCGACAAAGTTCGTGCCGTTGTCCGAATATATGATTGCTGGACATCCACGCCTTCCAATAAAGCGGGAGAAAGCGGCTAAAAATGCTTGAGTCGATAAATCACTAACTGGTTCTAAATGTACGGCCTTAGTGGCAAAGCATACAAAAATGCAGACGTACCCTTTTGTGATGAGGCAGGCTCGACCAGTAAAGTTTCGAATGGTAAAGGGTCCAGCGTAATCGACTCCAGTTGTGGTGAAAGGGCGAGAAAGTGTTGTGCGCTCTGGTGGTAAGGAAGCCATGATTTGACTCAGTGTGTGTTTTTTGTACAAAACACAAGTTTTACAATTATTAATCACCATTTTTACTAAGGGCCTTAAACGAAAAATCCAAAATTCCGTCCGAAGTACTCGGGTCATAAGTTGGTTTCCACCATGAATAGTTATTTTATGAGTGAACTCGGTCAGCAATCTGGTGAGCTTAGAGTTGTACGGCAACAAAATTGGATGTCGTTCGTTATATGTGAGCGCTGGTGATTGAACCAGACGTCCGTTGGCTCGGATGACGCCTAGTTGGTCCATGAACGGGTTGAGAGTTAAAATATTGCTGGAGGACGATATCCTTTGTTTGAGCTTTAACTGCTTATATTCTTCAGGGAAGTGTTGTTTTTGCGTCAAAATAATGAGTCGTGTTTTGACATCTACAATTTCTTCTGGTGTAACTTCGTTTGAAGATGTCCGAAAGCTGTTTCTGTTTACACCAGTATTCCTCCAGAATCGTAGGACATAAGCTAATACTCTATAAGCGCGTGACAAATTGGAGAAACGGTTCAATGGATCCTCTTGAGTCGTAGTAGTTAGCGTCCTTACAGTTTTTGCTTCTAAGTTGGTGTCATCTGGACTTCTGGATTTTGGCCATTTATCTTTGGGTAATTTTAGCCATGAAGGTCCAAGCCACCACAAGTTGTGGGTTTCTAATTCTTGGGGCGTACATCCCCGGCTGGCTATATCTGCGGGGTTTTCCTTTGATTCGACATGTTGCCAATGGCTATTGCCGACTTTATCTACAATTTCTGAGACACGATTTCCAACGAAAGTGTTCCACGTGCAGGGGGGCTTCTTTAACCAGGCCAGTACTATTGTTGAGTCGGTCCAAAAATATGTGTCGATTTGCTTAGCTTGAAGATTTGGCAGAATTCCTGAGGCTAAATTTGCCAGTAAAACGGATCCACAAAGCTCCAAACGTGGGAGCGATATTTGTTTAATGAGAGCAACACGAGTCTTAGAGGCCAGTAAATATGTAAATATAGAATTTTCAGACTGTATTCGGACGAAAAGAGTCGCAGAATAAGCCTTTTCTGAGGCGTCGCTAAAGCCATGTATTTCCACATTTAAATTAGGGCTGTACTGGATCCAACGAGGAATTTTCAGGGTATTTATTGCAGGGCAGTTTTTGACGAATTTCTGCCATTTGAGGCAAGTCAAGGGTTTTAGGTTGTCATCCCAGTCGACTTTATCTAACCAAATCTGTTGCATGATTAACTTGGCATCAACAATCACTGGAGCTATCCATCCGCAAGGGTCAAAGAATTTGGCAATTGTAGATAGAACTTCCCTTTTTGTGTAATTTTCTTTCAATTCAACACCTGGGGCAGTGAATGTAAAAGAGTCTGAGGAAATGTTCCATTTTATCCCGAGTGTCTTGGTTCCGGCGTTCTCGGATAAGTTTAACCAGTCGAGCGGTAGTAGGGTCTCATTTGGCAAATCTTGAATAACTCGTGGATCATTTGAGGTCCATTTCATCAGATCGAAACGGGCAGATTTTAGAACAGTTGTAAGTTCTTTTCGTGATTTGATGGCATCGTTTAATGTGTGGGCACCAGCTAAGACGTCATCTACGTACATGTTGTGTTGTAAGATGTTTGACGCCAGGGGGTGAGTTGTCCCGACATCTTCGGCTAGTTGAAGAAGGGTTCTTATGGCAAGAAAGGGCGCGCAATTAACTCCAAACGTCACTGTGAGGAGTTCGTAATCCTCAATAGGATCTGTCTCGGATTTTCTAAACAATATCCTTTGATATTTTGTTTGCGTAGGGTCAATGAGTATCTGGCGATACATTTTTGTGACATCTGCGTTGTACACAAAACGGAAGAATCTCCACTTCAATATTATGAGCACTAAGTCTTGTTGAAGTATGGGTCCTGGATACAAAATGTCATTCAAACTTCTCTTATTTGAAGACGGGCTCGATGCGTTGAAAACTACTCTAATCTTCGAAGTCAACTTTTCGGGTTTTATTACTGCGTGATGCGGCAGGTAATAATTTGGGTATTTACTAATTTCCAGGGGAGATATTTTCCTCATATGTCCTAGCTCGAGGTATTCTACAATAACTTGGTCGTATTGTGTCTTAAGTTCTGGTTTTTGGCTAAGCATGCGCTCCATTCTCAAAAATTGGGCCATGGCAATATTTCTAGATACGCCTATTTCTTCGCCATTTTTAAAGGGTAGGGTAACAATATATCTACCCGAATCACTTCTACGGGTTGTAGACTTGTAGTGATTTTCACAGTGCGTGTCCTCTTCTGACCTCAAAACCTTTTTTGGGGTCTCCTCCACCTCCCAAAAGCGTGAGAGGATTCGGTCCAGGGACGATGTGTTTAGTAACGATATCGTTTTTCTAGGTGAAGTTTTTGTACAAATTGGTCCCCCCACAATCCAGCCAAATACTGTTTTTTGTGCCAAAAGGGATCCAATGGACCGCATCGGTGTTTCCATACTATATATTGAGGGGCCTAAGTCGAGGCCTATTAGTAGGTCGATGGGTCGACTTTGATGAAAGTGTGGGTCTGCAAGTTCTAGTTTTGCAGCCTCTGCGAATTGTTCTGCGTTTAACGTTTGGGGCGGTAAATTGGATGGAAGGGTCTTCAAAACTGGTGCCCATACCTCTAACTTAAACGATGTGTCCACCCTGGAGCAAAGGTTAAACAAACAGGCCTTGGTCGAAGTTTCAGAAACTGTCTGACTCAAGCCGGAAACGTGTACGATATTACGTTTTGTAGGTAAGTTTAATCGGTTTTTCAACTTGTCCGATATAAACGTGGATTGGGATCCAGGGTCGATGATTGCTCTTGCCTGGTATCTTGCGCCTCTAGTTTCGATTTGTACTATTGCAGTAAATAACAAAGTTTCTTTGTCTACTAGTTGTGTCGAGGACTGATTGCTTCCCCGTAGGGTCAAGGAAGTCAGGTTAGGAATACCTGATCTGGAAGTGGACTGTATATATTGGGCTTGCGCTGCAGCACTTGTACTAGCTTGCTCGTCAGCGTTATTTGGTGGTAAACTTATAGGCTGGGTCACCGTTGCCTTGTGCAACAAAGTGTTATGTTTTTGTTTGCACAGCCTACAACTATATTTGCTTGAGCAGTCCTTGATACCATGATTTATTGACAAACAATTAAAACATGAATTTGTGACTTTTACTATGTGAATTCGGTCATTCACATTCTTTTCCAAAAAGTTAGGGCAGGATCGTAACGGGTGGGGCTCTTTACAATGTTGGCAATTGTGTGTAGAGTCTTTTTGTCCCCCCTTTGATGGAAAACGTTTCTGAGTTTTCGACTCGTTATTGGTTTGAGTCGCGTTTGTTTGAAAACTGTGAACCTGTTTTTGTTTAGTGAACGGCTTAGAACATTCTCTTTTTTGTTGACAGGGTTTGGGTTTGGTGATGGCCGCTATTGACTCTAAAGTCTTAGAGTGGTGAGTCAAAAAAGTGTTAAATTGTTCCCACGATGGAACCTTTGTTATTTCTTGAAGAGAGTTTTCAAATTCCTTCAAAAGTGTTCGGGGGAGCTTGGTCGAGCAAAGATATACAAGAAAAGGGTCCCAAGTGCCAGTTTCTACCCTTAAAGCATTTAAAGCTTGAATGCAGCCATTAACGGTTCGTTGTAGTGTCTGAATAGATTGGCCTGAATCTTCGGTAACTTCCGGAAGGTCAAATAAAATTTTCAACTGTTCGTTGACCTGAATCCGATTGTTCTCGTATTGAAGAACAAGATTTTTCCAGGCTATATCGAAGCCTTCGTTGGTTAATGGGGCATTTGAAACTATGTTCCTAGCGTCTCCTCCAGTTTTTTGAAGCAAATGAAATAATTTTTCAATTTTACTAAGTCGCGCATTATTTAAATATAGGGCAGTAAAAAGGTCGCGGAAGGTTGGCCATGTCACAAAATCACCTGAAAACGTATCTATGTCGCAAGGTGGCAGCCGAATAGACGAAACGTCGTTGTTTCCTAAAATTGGGGTTTCGGCAGACGAAAAACGCTCGTGCTTACTCGTGTAATCAGTTGGGGCAGAAAGCGCCAGAATTTCCGCGTTAAGTGAGGCCAAACAAGTTTTGTATGCACCCAGGGCCTTTTTGTACCGATCGCGAAGTTTCTGCCTGTCTATCGGTTGTTCGCCCGATTCCGGTTTCTTGTCCCTACACTCTTCATAAGCCCTTTTGATTTGCTGCCAAAGTGAGTCTAGTTCTACACGAAGAACTTCTAAACTATGAATGTCCTCACCTGCCTTTGATTCTGAATACTCGCTTTCAAAATCTAAAAGGTCATTTGTACAATTAACAAATTTATCGAGTGCCATTATTAATTTTTTGAATTAACCAGAATCGTGAAAAAACTATTTTAAATTGGGTCAAAAAAGTACCTGCTAGCGATTAAACAACAACAAGTATCGAAAAAATTATATTATTTTTAAAAATAATTAGAGTCCCACAAAGCGATTTGTTTCCCCGGTATTTGTTTAAAATGTGATGGGGGTGGTAACCCCCATCTCTTCGTTCTTAAAAAATGCAGCGTAAAGAAATATTAAGAGTAACACAACAAGCAAGAGAATTTATTTCTTGTTGTTTGTTGTATTGTATACTTTGACTTACTTGTTGTTGTTGGGTCTTTTTTTCTTTTTTGTGTCACTGCTTGTTTATTACTTCTTCTGTTGTTTTTGTTGTTGCTGAGTCTGCTCGTAATGCTGTTGAACTTGCTGCTACTGCGCCAAAGAATTTGGGTCCCGTTAGCTTGTTCACTATTAAACTTTGCAAATTTGTTTTTTGAACCACTTTTAATTTAATTAATTTTTATTTTTGATTTTTTTAATAAAAACTTTAGTTTTGTTTTTTAAATTATTGTTCACTACACTTTTTGAATGTTTTTGTAAAATAAAATTAAGAGTCACAAACACAATTTTTTGTAAAATAAAATTTACACACACGGTAGGTAATTGTCGTTTTATTTTTTGTAAATATTATCCGGTTCGTTTGGACCAAATGTTTGGGGGTTGTTTTTTTTGCTGGTTCTTTTTTTTGTTGTTAAACAAAACACTTTTTTTGTTTGTTGTTTTGTTGTTTTTGTATTTTGTTTATTTTATTTTTCAATTCACGTTTGTTTTAAGTTTTTTAATGTTTGTCTCACAAAGGTCGCAACTAGAGTGAGTTTTTAATGTTTTAAAAATTATCTTACAAGCTAAGTTTCAGTACATAGAAAAATAGTGCAATGACAAATGTGAAAAAGTAAATAACAATTTAAGGACCGTTACTATTTTACAGGGTGCTGTGTTTATAATGAGTCATCATTAAACACCGGGTGTTTTGATTAACATGGTTCATCATTAAACATTATCATTATCATTATCATTATCATTATCATTATCATTATCATTATCATTATCATTATCATTATCATTATCATTATCATTATCATTATCATTATCATTATCATTATCATTATCATTATCATTATCATTATCATTATCATTATCATTATCATTATCATTATCATTATCATTATCATTATCATTATCATTATCATTATCATTATCATTATCATTATCATTATCATTATCATTATCATTATCATTATCATTATCATTATCATTATCATTATCGTTATCATTATCATTATCATTATCATTATCATTATCATTATCATTATCATTATCATTATCATTATCATTATCATTATCATTATCATTATCATTATCATTATCATTATCATTATCATTATCATTATCATTATCATTATCATTATCATTATCATTATCATTATCATTATCATTATCATTATCATTATCATTATCATTATCATTATCATTATCATTATCATTATCATTATCATTATCATTATCATTATCATTATCATTATCATTATCATTATCATTATCATTATCATTATCATTATCATTATCATTATCATTATCATTATCATTATCATTATCATTATCATTATCATTATCATTATCATTATCATTATCATTATCATTATCATTATCATTATCATTATCATTATCATTATCATTATCATTATCATTATCATTATCATTATCATTATCATTATCATTATCATTATCATTATCATTATCATTATCATTATCATTATCATTATCATTATCATTATCATTATCATTATCATTATCATTATCATTATCATTATCATTATCATTATCATTATCATTATCATTATCATTATCATTATCATTATCATTATCATTATCATTATCATTATCATTATCATTATCATTATCATTATCATTATCATTATCATTATCATTATCATTATCATTATCATTATCATTATCATTATCATTATCATTATCATTATCATTATCATTATCATTATCATTATCATTATCATTATCATTATCATTATCATTATCATTATCATTATCATTATCATTATCATTATCATTATCATTATCATTATCATTATCATTATCATTATCATTATCATTATCATTATCATTATCATTATCATTATCATTATCATTATCATTATCATTATCATTATCATTATCATTATCATTATCATTATCATTATCATTATCATTATCATTATCATTATCATTATCATTATCATTATCATTATCATTATCATTATCATTATCATTATCATTATCATTATCATTATCATTATCATTATCATTATCATTATCATTATCATTATCATTATCATTATCATTATCATTATCATTATCATTATCATTATCATTATCATTATCATTATCATTATCATTATCATTATCATTATCATTATCATTATCATTATCATTATCATTATCATTATCATTATCATTATCATTATCATTATCATTATCATTATCATTATCATTATCATTATCATTATCATTATCATTATCATTATCATTATCATTATCATTATCATTATCATTATCATTATCATTATCATTATCATTATCATTATCATTATCATTATCATTATCATTATCATTATCATTATCATTATCATTATCATTATCATTATCATTATCATTATCATTATCATTATCATTATCATTATCATTATCATTATCATTATCATTATCATTATCATTATCATTATCATTATCATTATCATTATCATTATCATTATCATTATCATTATCATTATCATTATCATTATCATTATCATTATCATTATCATTATCATTATCATTATCATTATCATTATCATTATCATTATCATTATCATTATCATTATCATTATCATTATCATTATCATTATCATTATCATTATCATTATCATTATCATTATCATTATCATTATCATTATCATTATCATTATCATTATCATTATCATTATCATTATCATTATCATTATCATTATCATTATCATTATCATTATCATTATCATTATCATTATCATTATCATTATCATTATCATTATCATTATCATTATCATTATCATTATCATTATCATTATCATTATCATTATCATTATCATTATCATTATCATTATCATTATCATTATCATTATCATTATCATTATCATTATCATTATCATTATCATTATCATTATCATTATCATTATCATTATCATTATCATTATCATTATCATTATCATTATCATTATCATTATCATTATCATTATCATTATCATTATCATTATCATTATCATTATCATTATCATTATCATTATCATTATCATTATCATTATCATTATCATTATCATTATCATTATCATTATCATTATCATTATCATTATCATTATCATTATCATTATCATTATCATTATCATTATCATTATCATTATCATTATCATTATCATTATCATTATCATTATCATTATCATTATCATTATCATTATCATTATCATTATCATTATCATTATCATTATCATTATCATTATCATTATCATTATCATTATCATTATCATTATCATTATCATTATCATTATCATTATCATTATCATTATCATTATCATTATCATTATCATTATCATTATCATTATCATTATCATTATCATTATCATTATCATTATCATTATCATTATCATTATCATTATCATTATCATTATCATTATCATTATCATTATCATTATCATTATCATTATCATTATCATTATCATTATCATTATCATTATCATTATCATTATCATTATCATTATCATTATCATTATCATTATCATTATCATTATCATTATCATTATCATTATCATTATCATTATCATTATCATTATCATTATCATTATCATTATCATTATCATTATCATTATCATTATCATTATCATTATCATTATCATTATCATTATCATTATCATTATCATTATCATTATCATTATCATTATCATTATCATTATCATTATCATTATCATTATCATTATCATTATCATTATCATTATCATTATCATTATCATTATCATTATCATTATCATTATCATTATCATTATCATTATCATTATCATTATCATTATCATTATCATTATCATTATCATTATCATTATCATTATCATTATCATTATCATTATCATTATCATTATCATTATCATTATCATTATCATTATCATTATCATTATCATTATCATTATCATTATCATTATCATTATCATTATCATTATCATTATCATTATCATTATCATTATCATTATCATTATCATTATCATTATCATTATCATTATCATTATCATTATCATTATCATTATCATTATCATTATCATTATCATTATCATTATCATTATCATTATCATTATCATTATCATTATCATTATCATTATCATTATCATTATCATTATCATTATCATTATCATTATCATTATCATTATCATTATCATTATCATTATCATTATCATTATCATTATCATTATCATTATCATTATCATTATCATTATCATTATCATTATCATTATCATTATCATTATCATTATCATTATCATTATCATTATCATTATCATTATCATTATCATTATCATTATCATTATCATTATCATTATCATTATCATTATCATTATCATTATCATTATCATTATCATTATCATTATCATTATCATTATCATTATCATTATCATTATCATTATCATTATCATTATCATTATCATTATCATTATCATTATCATTATCATTATCATTATCATTATCATTATCATTATCATTATCATTATCATTATCATTATCATTATCATTATCATTATCATTATCATTATCATTATCATTATCATTATCATTATCATTATCATTATCATTATCATTATCATTATCATTATCATTATCATTATCATTATCATTATCATTATCATTATCATTATCATTATCATTATCATTATCATTATCATTATCATTATCATTATCATTATCATTATCATTATCATTATCATTATCATTATCATTATCATTATCATTATCATTATCATTATCATTATCATTATCATTATCATTATCATTATCATTATCATTATCATTATCATTATCATTATCATTATCATTATCATTATCATTATCATTATCATTATCATTATCATTATCATTATCATTATCATTATCATTATCATTATCATTATCATTATCATTATCATTATCATTATCATTATCATTATCATTATCATTATCATTATCATTATCATTATCATTATCATTATCATTATCATTATCATTATCATTATCATTATCATTATCATTATCATTATCATTATCATTATCATTATCATTATCATTATCATTATCATTATCATTATCATTATCATTATCATTATCATTATCATTATCATTATCATTATCATTATCATTATCATTATCATTATCATTATCATTATCATTATCATTATCATTATCATTATCATTATCATTATCATTATCATTATCATTATCATTATCATTATCATTATCATTATCATTATCATTATCATTATCATTATCATTATCATTATCATTATCATTATCATTATCATTATCATTATCATTATCATTATCATTATCATTATCATTATCATTATCATTATCATTATCATTATCATTATCATTATCATTATCATTATCATTATCATTATCATTATCATTATCATTATCATTATCATTATCATTATCATTATCATTATCATTATCATTATCATTATCATTATCATTATCATTATCATTATCATTATCATTATCATTATCATTATCATTATCATTATCATTATCATTATCATTATCATTATCATTATCATTATCATTATCATTATCATTATCATTATCATTATCATTATCATTATCATTATCATTATCATTATCATTATCATTATCATTATCATTATCATTATCATTATCATTATCATTATCATTATCATTATCATTATCATTATCATTATCATTATCATTATCATTATCATTATCATTATCATTATCATTATCATTATCATTATCATTATCATTATCATTATCATTATCATTATCATTATCATTATCATTATCATTATCATTATCATTATCATTATCATTATCATTATCATTATCATTATCATTATCATTATCATTATCATTATCATTATCATTATCATTATCATTATCATTATCATTATCATTATCATTATCATTATCATTATCATTATCATTATCATTATCATTATCATTATCATTATCATTATCATTATCATTATCATTATCATTATCATTATCATTATCATTATCATTATCATTATCATTATCATTATCATTATCATTATCATTATCATTATCATTATCATTATCATTATCATTATCATTATCATTATCATTATCATTATCATTATCATTATCATTATCATTATCATTATCATTATCATTATCATTATCATTATCATTATCATTATCATTATCATTATCATTATCATTATCATTATCATTATCATTATCATTATCATTATCATTATCATTATCATTATCATTATCATTATCATTATCATTATCATTATCATTATCATTATCATTATCATTATCATTATCATTATCATTATCATTATCATTATCATTATCATTATCATTATCATTATCATTATCATTATCATTATCATTATCATTATCATTATCATTATCATTATCATTATCATTATCATTATCATTATCATTATCATTATCATTATCATTATCATTATCATTATCATTATCATTATCATTATCATTATCATTATCATTATCATTATCATTATCATTATCATTATCATTATCATTATCATTATCATTATCATTATCATTATCATTATCATTATCATTATCATTATCATTATCATTATCATTATCATTATCATTATCATTATCATTATCATTATCATTATCATTATCATTATCATTATCATTATCATTATCATTATCATTATCATTATCATTATCATTATCATTATCATTATCATTAT
>CALSEU010000001.1:717500-735000 GCA_943735925.1 Pollenia amentaria
CATTATCATTATCATTATCATTATCATTATCATTATCATTATCATTATCATTATCATTATCATTATCATTATCATTATCATTATCATTATCATTATCATTATCATTATCATTATCATTATCATTATCATTATCATTATCATTATCATTATCATTATCATTATCATTATCATTATCATTATCATTATCATTATCATTATCATTATCATTATCATTATCATTATCATTATCATTATCATTATCATTATCATTATCATTATCATTATCATTATCATTATCATTATCATTATCATTATCATTATCATTATCATTATCATTATCATTATCATTATCATTATCATTATCATTATCATTATCATTATCATTATCATTATCATTATCATTATCATTATCATTATCATTATCATTATCATTATCATTATCATTATCATTATCATTATCATTATCATTATCATTATCATTATCATTATCATTATCATTATCATTATCATTATCATTATCATTATCATTATCATTATCATTATCATTATCATTATCATTATCATTATCATTATCATTATCATTATCATTATCATTATCATTATCATTATCATTATCATTATCATTATCATTATCATTATCATTATCATTATCATTATCATTATCATTATCATTATCATTATCATTATCATTATCATTATCATTATCATTATCATTATCATTATCATTATCATTATCATTATCATTATCATTATCATTATCATTATCATTATCATTATCATTATCATTATCATTATCATTATCATTATCATTATCATTATCATTATCATTATCATTATCATTATCATTATCATTATCATTATCATTATCATTATCATTATCATTATCATTATCATTATCATTATCATTATCATTATCATTATCATTATCATTATCATTATCATTATCATTATCATTATCATTATCATTATCATTATCATTATCATTATCATTATCATTATCATTATCATTATCATTATCATTATCATTATCATTATCATTATCATTATCATTATCATTATCATTATCATTATCATTATCATTATCATTATCATTATCATTATCATTATCATTATCATTATCATTATCATTATCATTATCATTATCATTATCATTATCATTATCATTATCATTATCATTATCATTATCATTATCATTATCATTATCATTATCATTATCATTATCATTATCATTATCATTATCATTATCATTATCATTATCATTATCATTATCATTATCATTATCATTATCATTATCATTATCATTATCATTATCATTATCATTATCATTATCATTATCATTATCATTATCATTATCATTATCATTATCATTATCATTATCATTATCATTATCATTATCATTATCATTATCATTATCATTATCATTATCATTATCATTATCATTATCATTATCATTATCATTATCATTATCATTATCATTATCATTATCATTATCATTATCATTATCATTATCATTATCATTATCATTATCATTATCATTATCATTATCATTATCATTATCATTATCATTATCATTATCATTATCATTATCATTATCATTATCATTATCATTATCATTATCATTATCATTATCATTATCATTATCATTATCATTATCATTATCATTATCATTATCATTATCATTATCATTATCATTATCATTATCATTATCATTATCATTATCATTATCATTATCATTATCATTATCATTATCATTATCATTATCATTATCATTATCATTATCATTATCATTATCATTATCATTATCATTATCATTATCATTATCATTATCATTATCATTATCATTATCATTATCATTATCATTATCATTATCATTATCATTATCATTATCATTATCATTATCATTATCATTATCATTATCATTATCATTATCATTATCATTATCATTATCATTATCATTATCATTATCATTATCATTATCATTATCATTATCATTATCATTATCATTATCATTATCATTATCATTATCATTATCATTATCATTATCATTATCATTATCATTATCATTATCATTATCATTATCATTATCATTATCATTATCATTATCATTATCATTATCATTATCATTATCATTATCATTATCATTATCATTATCATTATCATTATCATTATCATTATCATTATCATTATCATTATCATTATCATTATCATTATCATTATCATTATCATTATCATTATCATTATCATTATCATTATCATTATCATTATCATTATCATTATCATTATCATTATCATTATCATTATCATTATCATTATCATTATCATTATCATTATCATTATCATTATCATTATCATTATCATTATCATTATCATTATCATTATCATTATCATTATCATTATCATTATCATTATCATTATCATTATCATTATCATTATCATTATCATTATCATTATCATTATCATTATCATTATCATTATCATTATCATTATCATTATCATTATCATTATCATTATCATTATCATTATCATTATCATTATCATTATCATTATCATTATCATTATCATTATCATTATCATTATCATTATCATTATCATTATCATTATCATTATCATTATCATTATCATTATCATTATCATTATCATTATCATTATCATTATCATTATCATTATCATTATCATTATCATTATCATTATCATTATCATTATCATTATCATTATCATTATCATTATCATTATCATTATCATTATCATTATCATTATCATTATCATTATCATTATCATTATCATTATCATTATCATTATCATTATCATTATCATTATCATTATCATTATCATTATCATTATCATTATCATTATCATTATCATTATCATTATCATTATCATTATCATTATCATTATCATTATCATTATCATTATCATTATCATTATCATTATCATTATCATTATCATTATCATTATCATTATCATTATCATTATCATTATCATTATCATTATCATTATCATTATCATTATCATTATCATTATCATTATCATTATCATTATCATTATCATTATCATTATCATTATCATTATCATTATCATTATCATTATCATTATCATTATCATTATCATTATCATTATCATTATCATTATCATTATCATTATCATTATCATTATCATTATCATTATCATTATCATTATCATTATCATTATCATTATCATTATCATTATCATTATCATTATCATTATCATTATCATTATCATTATCATTATCATTATCATTATCATTATCATTATCATTATCATTATCATTATCATTATCATTATCATTATCATTATCATTATCATTATCATTATCATTATCATTATCATTATCATTATCATTATCATTATCATTATCATTATCATTATCATTATCATTATCATTATCATTATCATTATCATTATCATTATCATTATCATTATCATTATCATTATCATTATCATTATCATTATCATTATCATTATCATTATCATTATCATTATCATTATCATTATCATTATCATTATCATTATCATTATCATTATCATTATCATTATCATTATCATTATCATTATCATTATCATTATCATTATCATTATCATTATCATTATCATTATCATTATCATTATCATTATCATTATCATTATCATTATCATTATCATTATCATTATCATTATCATTATCATTATCATTATCATTATCATTATCATTATCATTATCATTATCATTATCATTATCATTATCATTATCATTATCATTATCATTATCATTATCATTATCATTATCATTATCATTATCATTATCATTATCATTATCATTATCATTATCATTATCATTATCATTATCATTATCATTATCATTATCATTATCATTATCATTATCATTATCATTATCATTATCATTATCATTATCATTATCATTATCATTATCATTATCATTATCATTATCATTATCATTATCATTATCATTATCATTATCATTATCATTATCATTATCATTATCATTATCATTATCATTATCATTATCATTATCATTATCATTATCATTATCATTATCATTATCATTATCATTATCATTATCATTATCATTATCATTATCATTATCATTATCATTATCATTATCATTATCATTATCATTATCATTATCATTATCATTATCATTATCATTATCATTATCATTATCATTCATTCATTATCATTATCATTATCATTATCATTATCATTATCATTATCATTATCATTATCATTATCATTATCATTATCATTATCATTATCATTATCATTATCATTATCATTATCATTATCATTATCATTATCATTATCATTATCATTATCATTATCATTATCATTATCATTATCATTATCATTATCATTATCATTATCATTATCATTATCATTATCATTATCATTATCATTATCATTATCATTATCATTATCATTATCATTATCATTATCATTATCATTATCATTATCATTATCATTATCATTATCATTATCATTATCATTATCATTATCATTATCATTATCATTATCATTATCATTATCATTATCATTATCATTATCATTATCATTATCATTATCATTATCATTATCATTATCATTATCATTATCATTATCATTATCATTATCATTATCATTATCATTATCATTATCATTATCATTATCATTATCATTATCATTATCATTATCATTATCATTATCATTATCATTATCATTATCATTATCATTATCATTATCATTATCATTATCATTATCATTATCATTATCATTATCATTATCATTATCATTATCATTATCATTATCATTATCATTATCATTATCATTATCATTATCATTATCATTATCATTATCATTATCATTATCATTATCATTATCATTATCATTATCATTATCATTATCATTATCATTATCATTATCATTATCATTATCATTATCATTATCATTATCATTATCATTATCATTATCATTATCATTATCATTATCATTATCATTATCATTATCATTATCATTATCATTATCATTATCATTATCATTATCATTATCATTATCATTATCATTATCATTATCATTATCATTATCATTATCATTATCATTATCATTATCATTATCATTATCATTATCATTATCATTATCATTATCATTATCATTATCATTATCATTATCATTATCATTATCATTATCATTATCATTATCATTATCATTATCATTATCATTATCATTATCATTATCATTATCATTATCATTATCATTATCATTATCATTATCATTATCATTATCATTATCATTATCATTATCATTATCATTATCATTATCATTATCATTATCATTATCATTATCATTATCATTATCATTATCATTATCATTATCATTATCATTATCATTATCATTATCATTATCATTATCATTATCATTATCATTATCATTATCATTATCATTATCATTATCATTATCATTATCATTATCATTATCATTATCATTATCATTATCATTATCATTATCATTATCATTATCATTATCATTATCATTATCATTATCATTATCATTATCATTATCATTATCATTATCATTATCATTATCATTATCATTATCATTATCATTATCATTATCATTATCATTATCATTATCATTATCATTATCATTATCATTATCATTATCATTATCATTATCATTATCATTATCATTATCATTATCATTATCATTATCATTATCATTATCATTATCATTATCATTATCATTATCATTATCATTATCATTATCATTATCATTATCATTATCATTATCATTATCATTATCATTATCATTATCATTATCATTATCATTATCATTATCATTATCATTATCATTATCATTATCATTATCATTATCATTATCATTATCATTATCATTATCATTATCATTATCATTATCATTATCATTATCATTATCATTATCATTATCATTATCATTATCATTATCATTATCATTATCATTATCATTATCATTATCATTATCATTATCATTATCATTATCATTATCATTATCATTATCATTATCATTATCATTATCATTATCATTATCATTATCATTATCATTATCATTATCATTATCATTATCATTATCATTATCATTATCATTATCATTATCATTATCATTATCATTATCATTATCATTATCATTATCATTATCATTATCATTATCATTATCATTATCATTATCATTATCATTATCATTATCATTATCATTATCATTATCATTATCATTATCATTATCATTATCATTATCATTATCATTATCATTATCATTATCATTATCATTATCATTATCATTATCATTATCATTATCATTATCATTATCATTATCATTATCATTATCATTATCATTATCATTATCATTATCATTATCATTATCATTATCATTATCATTATCATTATCATTATCATTATCATTATCATTATCATTATCATTATCATTATCATTATCATTATCATTATCATTATCATTATCATTATCATTATCATTATCATTATCATTATCATTATCATTATCATTATCATTATCATTATCATTATCATTATCATTATCATTATCATTATCATTATCATTATCATTATCATTATCATTATCATTATCATTATCATTATCATTATCATTATCATTATCATTATCATTATCATTATCATTATCATTATCATTATCATTATCATTATCATTATCATTATCATTATCATTATCATTATCATTATCATTATCATTATCATTATCATTATCATTATCATTATCATTATCATTATCATTATCATTATCATTATCATTATCATTATCATTATCATTATCATTATCATTATCATTATCATTATCATTATCATTATCATTATCATTATCATTATCATTATCATTATCATTATCATTATCATTATCATTATCATTATCATTATCATTATCATTATCATTATCATTATCATTATCATTATCATTATCATTATCATTATCATTATCATTATCATTATCATTATCATTATCATTATCATTATCATTATCATTATCATTATCATTATCATTATCATTATCATTATCATTATCATTATCATTATCATTATCATTATCATTATCATTATCATTATCATTATCATTATCATTATCATTATCATTATCATTATCATTATCATTATCATTATCATTATCATTATCATTATCATTATCATTATCATTATCATTATCATTATCATTATCATTATCATTATCATTATCATTATCATTATCATTATCATTATCATTATCATTATCATTATCATTATCATTATCATTATCATTATCATTATCATTATCATTATCATTATCATTATCATTATCATTATCATTATCATTATCATTATCATTATCATTATCATTATCATTATCATTATCATTATCATTATCATTATCATTATCATTATCATTATCATTATCATTATCATTATCATTATCATTATCATTATCATTATCATTATCATTATCATTATCATTATCATTATCATTATCATTATCATTATCATTATCATTATCATTATCATTATCATTATCATTATCATTATCATTATCATTATCATTATCATTATCATTATCATTATCATTATCATTATCATTATCATTATCATTATCATTATCATTATCATTATCATTATCATTATCATTATCATTATCATTATCATTATCATTATCATTATCATTATCATTATCATTATCATTATCATTATCATTATCATTATCATTATCATTATCATTATCATTATCATTATCATTATCATTATCATTATCATTATCATTATCATTATCATTATCATTATCATTATCATTATCATTATCATTATCATTATCATTATCATTATCATTATCATTATCATTATCATTATCATTATCATTATCATTATCATTATCATTATCATTATCATTATCATTATCATTATCATTATCATTATCATTATCATTATCATTATCATTATCATTATCATTATCATTATCATTATCATTATCATTATCATTATCATTATCATTATCATTATCATTATCATTATCATTATCATTATCATTATCATTATCATTATCATTATCATTATCATTATCATTATCATTATCATTATCATTATCATTATCATTATCATTATCATTATCATTATCATTATCATTATCATTATCATTATCATTATCATTATCATTATCATTATCATTATCATTATCATTATCATTATCATTATCATTATCATTATCATTATCATTATCATTATCATTATCATTATCATTATCATTATCATTATCATTATCATTATCATTATCATTATCATTATCATTATCATTATCATTATCATTATCATTATCATTATCATTATCATTATCATTATCATTATCATTATCATTATCATTATCATTATCATTATCATTATCATTATCATTATCATTATCATTATCATTATCATTATCATTATCATTATCATTATCATTATCATTATCATTATCATTATCATTATCATTATCATTATCATTATCATTATCATTATCATTATCATTATCATTATCATTATCATTATCATTATCATTATCATTATCATTATCATTATCATTATCATTATCATTATCATTATCATTATCATTATCATTATCATTATCATTATCATTATCATTATCATTATCATTATCATTATCATTATCATTATCATTATCATTATCATTATCATTATCATTATCATTATCATTATCATTATCATTATCATTATCATTATCATTATCATTATCATTATCATTATCATTATCATTATCATTATCATTATCATTATCATTATCATTATCATTATCATTATCATTATCATTATCATTATCATTATCATTATCATTATCATTATCATTATCATTATCATTATCATTATCATTATCATTATCATTATCATTATCATTATCATTATCATTATCATTATCATTATCATTATCATTATCATTATCATTATCATTATCATTATCATTATCATTATCATTATCATTATCATTATCATTATCATTATCATTATCATTATCATTATCATTATCATTATCATTATCATTATCATTATCATTATCATTATCATTATCATTATCATTATCATTATCATTATCATTATCATTATCATTATCATTATCATTATCATTATCATTATCATTATCATTATCATTATCATTATCATTATCATTATCATTATCATTATCATTATCATTATCATTATCATTATCATTATCATTATCATTATCATTATCATTATCATTATCATTATCATTATCATTATCATTATCATTATCATTATCATTATCATTATCATTATCATTATCATTATCATTATCATTATCATTATCATTATCATTATCATTATCATTATCATTATCATTATCATTATCATTATCATTATCATTATCATTATCATTATCATTATCATTATCATTATCATTATCATTATCATTATCATTATCATTATCATTATCATTATCATTATCATTATCATTATCATTATCATTATCATTATCATTATCATTATCATTATCATTATCATTATCATTATCATTATCATTATCATTATCATTATCATTATCATTATCATTATCATTATCATTATCATTATCATTATCATTATCATTATCATTATCATTATCATTATCATTATCATTATCATTATCATTATCATTATCATTATCATTATCATTATCATTATCATTATCATTATCATTATCATTATCATTATCATTATCATTATCATTATCATTATCATTATCATTATCATTATCATTATCATTATCATTATCATTATCATTATCATTATCATTATCATTATCATTATCATTATCATTATCATTATCATTATCATTATCATTATCATTATCATTATCATTATCATTATCATTATCATTATCATTATCATTATCATTATCATTATCATTATCATTATCATTATCATTATCATTATCATTATCATTATCATTATCATTATCATTATCATTATCATTATCATTATCATTATCATTATCATTATCATTATCATTATCATTATCATTATCATTATCATTATCATTATCATTATCATTATCATTATCATTATCATTATCATTATCATTATCATTATCATTATCATTATCATTATCATTATCATTATCATTATCATTATCATTATCATTATCATTATCATTATCATTATCATTATCATTATCATTATCATTATCATTATCATTATCATTATCATTATCATTATCATTATCATTATCATTATCATTATCATTATCATTATCATTATCATTATCATTATCATTATCATTATCATTATCATTATCATTATCATTATCATTATCATTATCATTATCATTATCATTATCATTATCATTATCATTATCATTATCATTATCATTATCATTATCATTATCATTATCATTATCATTATCATTATCATTATCATTATCATTATCATTATCATTATCATTATCATTATCATTATCATTATCATTATCATTATCATTATCATTATCATTATCATTATCATTATCATTATCATTATCATTATCATTATCATTATCATTATCATTATCATTATCATTATCATTATCATTATCATTATCATTATCATTATCATTATCATTATCATTATCATTATCATTATCATTATCATTATCATTATCATTATCATTATCATTATCATTATCATTATCATTATCATTATCATTATCATTATCATTATCATTATCATTATCATTATCATTATCATTATCATTATCATTATCATTATCATTATCATTATCATTATCATTATCATTATCATTATCATTATCATTATCATTATCATTATCATTATCATTATCATTATCATTATCATTATCATTATCATTATCATTATCATTATCATTATCATTATCATTATCATTATCATTATCATTATCATTATCATTATCATTATCATTATCATTATCATTATCATTATCATTATCATTATCATTATCATTATCATTATCATTATCATTATCATTATCATTATCATTATCATTATCATTATCATTATCATTATCATTATCATTATCATTATCATTATCATTATCATTATCATTATCATTATCATTATCATTATCATTATCATTATCATTATCATTATCATTATCATTATCATTATCATTATCATTATCATTATCATTATCATTATCATTATCATTATCATTATCATTATCATTATCATTATCATTATCATTATCATTATCATTATCATTATCATTATCATTATCATTATCATTATCATTATCATTATCATTATCATTATCATTATCATTATCATTATCATTATCATTATCATTATCATTATCATTATCATTATCATTATCATTATCATTATCATTATCATTATCATTATCATTATCATTATCATTATCATTATCATTATCATTATCATTATCATTATCATTATCATTATCATTATCATTATCATTATCATTATCATTATCATGATCATTATCATTATCATTATCATTATCATTATCATTATCATTATCATTATCATTATCATTATCATTATCATTATCATTATCATTATCATTATCATTATCATTATCATTATCATTATCATTATCATTATCATTATCATTATCATTATCATTATCATTATCATTATCATTATCATTATCATTATCATTATCATTATCATTATCATTATCATTATCATTATCATTATCATTATCATTATCATTATCATTATCATTATCATTATCATTATCATTATCATTATCATTATCATTATCATTATCATTATCATTATCATTATCATTATCATTATCATTATCATTATCATTATCATTATCATTATCATTATCATTATCATTATCATTATCATTATCATTATCATTATCATTATCATTATCATTATCATTATCATTATCATTATCATTATCATTATCATTATCATTATCATTATCATTATCATTATCATTATCATTATCATTATCATTATCATTATCATTATCATTATCATTATCATTATCATTATCATTATCATTATCATTATCATTATCATTATCATTATCATTATCATTATCATTATCATTATCATTATCATTATCATTATCATTATCATTATCATTATCATTATCATTATCATTATCATGATCATTATCATTATCATTATCATTATCATTATCATTATCATTATCATTATCATTATCATTATCATTATCATTATCATTATCATTATCATTATGATAATGATAATGATAATGATAATGATAATGATAATGATAATGATAATGATAATGATAATGATAATGATAATGATAATGATAATGATAATGATAATGATAATGATAATGATAATGATAATGATAATGATAATGATAATGATAATGATAATGATAATGATAATGATAATGATAATGATAATGATAATGATAATGATAATGATAATGATAATGATAATGATAATGATAATGATAATGATAATGATAATGATAATGATAATGATAATGATAATGATAATGATAATGATAATGATAATGATAATGATAATGATAATGATAATGATAATGATAATGATAATGATAATGATAATGATAATGATAATGATAATGATAATGATAATGATAATGATAATGATAATGATAATGATAATGATAATGATAATGATAATGATAATGATAATGATAATGATAATGATAATGATAATGATAATGATAATGATAATGATAATGATAATGATAATGATAATGATAATGATAATGATAATGATAATGATAATGATAATGATAATGATAATGATAATGATAATGATAATGATAATGATAATGATAATGATAATGATAATGATAATGATAATGATAATGATAATGATAATGATAATGATAATGATAATGATAATGATAATGATAATGATAATGATAATGATAATGATAATGATAATGATAATGATAATGATAATGATAATGATAATGATAATGATAATGATAATGATAATGATAATGATAATGATAATGATAATGATAATGATAATGATAATGATAATGATAATGATAATGATAATGATAATGATAATGATAATGATAATGATAATGATAATGATAATGATAATGATAATGATAATGATAATGATAATGATAATGATAATGATAATGATAATGATAATGATAATGATAATGATAATGATAATGATAATGATAATGATAATGATAATGATAATGATAATGATAATGATAATGATAATGATAATGATAATGATAATGATAATGATAATGATAATGATAATGATAATGATAATGATAATGATAATGATAATGATAATGATAATGATAATGATAATGATAATGATAATGATAATGATAATGATAATGATAATGATAATGATAATGATAATGATAATGATAATGATAATGATAATGATAATGATAATGATAATGATAATGATAATGATAATGATAATGATAATGATAATGATAATGATAATGATAATGATAATGATAATGATAATGATAATGATAATGATAATGATAATGATAATGATAATGATAATGATAATGATAATGATAATGATAATGATAATGATAATGATAATGATAATGATAATGATAATGATAATGATAATGATAATGATAATGATAATGATAATGATAATGATAATGATAATGATAATGATAATGATAATGATAATGATAATGATAATGATAATGATAATGATAATGATAATGATAATGATAATGATAATGATAATGATAATGATAATGATAATGATAATGATAATGATAATGATAATGATAATGATAATGATAATGATAATGATAATGATAATGATAATGATAATGATAATGATAATGATAATGATAATGATAATGATAATGATAATGATAATGATAATGATAATGATAATGATAATGATAATGATAATGATAATGATAATGATAATGATAATGATAATGATAATGATAATGATAATGATAATGATAATGATAATGATAATGATAATGATAATGATAATGATAATGATAATGATAATGATAATGATAATGATAATGATAATGATAATGATAATGATAATGATAATGATAATGATAATGATAATGATAATGATAATGATAATGATAATGATAATGATAATGATAATGATAATGATAATGATAATGATAATGATAATGATAATGATAATGATAATGATAATGATAATGATAATGATAATGATAATGATAATGATAATGATAATGATAATGATAATGATAATGATAATGATAATGATAATGATAATGATAATGATAATGATAATGATAATGATAATGATAATGATAATGATAATGATAATGATAATGATAATGATAATGATAATGATAATGATAATGATAATGATAATGATAATGATAATGATAATGATAATGATAATGATAATGATAATGATAATGATAATGATAATGATAATGATAATGATAATGATAATGATAATGATAATGATAATGATAATGATAATGATAATGATAATGATAATGATAATGATAATGATAATGATAATGATAATGATAATGATAATGATAATGATAATGATAATGATAATGATAATGATAATGATAATGATAATGATAATGATAATGATAATGATAATGATAATGATAATGATAATGATAATGATAATGATAATGATAATGATAATGATAATGATAATGATAATGATAATGATAATGATAATGATAATGATAATGATAATGATAATGATAATGATAATGATAATGATAATGATAATGATAATGATAATGATAATGATAATGATAATGATAATGATAATGATAATGATAATGATAATGATAATGATAATGATAATGATAATGATAATGATAATGATAATGATAATGATAATGATAATGATAATGATAATGATAATGATAATGATAATGATAATGATAATGATAATGATAATGATAATGATAATGATAATGATAATGATAATGATAATGATAATGATAATGATAATGATAATGATAATGATAATGATAATGATAATGATAATGATAATGATAATGATAATGATAATGATAATGATAATGATAATGATAATGATAATGATAATGATAATGATAATGATAATGATAATGATAATGATAATGATAATGATAATGATAATGATAATGATAATGATAATGATAATGATAATGATAATGATAATGATAATGATAATGATAATGATAATGATAATGATAATGATAATGATAATGATAATGATAATGATAATGATAATGATAATGATAATGATAATGATAATGATAATGATAATGATAATGATAATGATAATGATAATGATAATGATAATGATAATGATAATGATAATGATAATGATAATGATAATGATAATGATAATGATAATGATAATGATAATGATAATGATAATGATAATGATAATGATAATGATAATGATAATGATAATGATAATGATAATGATAATGATAATGATAATGATAATGATAATGATAATGATAATGATAATGATAATGATAATGATAATGATAATGATAATGATAATGATAATGATAATGATAATGATAATGATAATGATAATGATAATGATAATGATAATGATAATGATAATGATAATGATAATGATAATGATAATGATAATGATAATGATAATGATAATGATAATGATAATGATAATGATAATGATAATGATAATGATAATGATAATGATAATGATAATGATAATGATAATGATAATGATAATGATAATGATAATGATAATGATAATGATAATGATAATGATAATGATAATGATAATGATAATGATAATGATAATGATAATGATAATGATAATGATAATGATAATGATAATGATAATGATAATGATAATGATAATGATAATGATAATGATAATGATAATGATAATGATAATGATAATGATAATGATAATGATAATGATAATGATAATGATAATGATAATGATAATGATAATGATAATGATAATGATAATGATAATGATAATGATAATGATAATGATAATGATAATGATAATGATAATGATAATGATAATGATAATGATAATGATAATGATAATGATAATGATAATGATAATGATAATGATAATGATAATGATAATGATAATGATAATGATAATGATAATGATAATGATAATGATAATGATAATGATAATGATAATGATAATGATAATGATAATGATAATGATAATGATAATGATAATGATAATGATAATGATAATGATAATGATAATGATAATGATAATGATAATGATAATGATAATGATAATGATAATGATAATGATAATGATAATGATAATGATAATGATAATGATAATGATAATGATAATGATAATGATAATGATAATGATAATGATAATGATAATGATAATGATAATGATAATGATAATGATAATGATAATGATAATGATAATGATAATGATAATGATAATGATAATGATAATGATAATGATAATGATAATGATAATGATAATGATAATGATAATGATAATGATAATGATAATGATAATGATAATGATAATGATAATGATAATGATAATGATAATGATAATGATAATGATAATGATAATGATAATGATAATGATAATGATAATGATAATGATAATGATAATGATAATGATAATGATAATGATAATGATAATGATAATGATAATGATAATGATAATGATAATGATAATGATAATGATAATGATAATGATAATGATAATGATAATGATAATGATAATGATAATGATAATGATAATGATAATGATAATGATAATGATAATGATAATGATAATGATAATGATAATGATAATGATAATGATAATGATAATGATAATGATAATGATAATGATAATGATAATGATAATGATAATGATAATGATAATGATAATGATAATGATAATGATAATGATAATGATAATGATAATGATAATGATAATGATAATGATAATGATAATGATAATGATAATGATAATGATAATGATAATGATAATGATAATGATAATGATAATGATAATGATAATGATAATGATAATGATAATGATAATGATAATGATAATGATAATGATAATGATAATGATAATGATAATGATAATGATAATGATAATGATAATGATAATGATAATGATAATGATAATGATAATGATAATGATAATGATAATGATAATGATAATGATAATGATAATGATAATGATAATGATAATGATAATGATAATGATAATGATAATGATAATGATAATGATAATGATAATGATAATGATAATGATAATGATAATGATAATGATAATGATAATGATAATGATAATGATAATGATAATGATAATGATAATGATAATGATAATGATAATGATAATGATAATGATAATGATAATGATAATGATAATGATAATGATAATGATAATGATAATGATAATGATAATGATAATGATAATGATAATGATAATGATAATGATAATGATAATGATAATGATAATGATAATGATAATGATAATGATAATGATAATGATAATGATAATCATAATGATAATGATAATGATAATGATAATGATAATGATAATGATAATGATAATGATAATGATAATGA
>CALSEU010000001.1:740000-742706 GCA_943735925.1 Pollenia amentaria
TACAGGTCTCGAAAAATGGTTTCCATCTTGGGCAGCCTCAACGGTATTTATCACATCCTTAAGAGCATCTATTGTTGAATTTCCAGGTCGAAATCCATATTGCCTTCTTGAAAGACCTCCAGTAGCTTTGATGGCTTCGTCAAGCCTTGGTTTTATGAGTCGCTCGAGCAGTTTGCCTGCGGTGTCTAACATACACAGCGGCCTGTAGGATGACGGTGATCCTTGGTCACCCTTACCCTTGCTGATGAGAACAAGTTTTTGTTCTTTCCAGACATCTGGAAATATTCCCTCTCTTAGGCAGCCATTATACATCTTAAGTAAGATCCCAGGGCGGTTTGCTGCTATCTCCTTGATGACCTCTGCGGGTATGCCATCTGGGCCGGGTGCCTTTCTGTTTTTAAGGCTGCAAGCGGCTGACTGTAATTCTTCTGTGGTAAACAAGGGTATATCAATACTGGCTTCTGTTTCTGTATCATCCATTCTGAAGGGATGCTCTGGGAACAAAGTGTTCACAATGTTTTTCATTGTGGTTTCATCCATAGTTTCCACTGAGTTCCTCATTCCCAGTTTTTTCATCACGACTTTGTAGCCGAGGCCCCATGGGTTCTTGTTAATGTCGGTTCTCAGCTCTTCCCATTTTTCCTTCTTGCTTTTATGTATACAGTAATGCAGCTGTTTTTTGGCTTCTTTGTATGCGTTGTGTTCGACTTCTGCGATACCTCTGCGTCTGGCTCTGGTGTATCTTCTTCTTGTTTGTATGCAGTTTCGTCTCGATTCATCGATCGCGGCACTCCACCAGTATACTGGTTTCCATTTCGGGGCTTTGCTTATTTTGGGCATTGACTTATTGCAACATCTCGTAATTGTGGCCATGGTATTTTCCACTGTTGATCTTGCATCCACTTCGTTTGTGTGCTCATCAACAAGTCTGTCAATCTCTTGAAGGAGTGTCGGCGTGTTAAGCTTATTGACGTGCCATTTTCTGGTGGTTCTGCATGGCTTACAAGCCTGATTGCTCCCGTCATCCGTAAGGTAGAACGATATATATTGATGATCGCTAGCAGTGTATATTTCCAAGACTCTCCAGTCTTTCACTTTATGTGCCATTCTCTCGGAGACAAAAGTCACATCTGGGATGGTGCCTTCGCATCCAGGGCGTCTGAATGTTGCGACACTACCAATGTTGGAGGTCGTCAGCCCTAGTCGTGCAATCATCTGCAATATTTTTCTACCTTTGGAATCAGTATTTTCCAGTCCCCATTCGATTGCACGGGAGTTGAAATCGCCTGCTACTATAAGGTCACCACCTTGAGATCTGGCAAGATCTTCGATCCTGTCGAGTTTCGTCTGGAAAGAATCAATGTTATCACTTGGAGTGAGATAGCAGCTTATCAGAGTAAGGTTTCCGATCTGTATCCAGACAAATCCATTTCCTTTTCCACTACTACCTATGAGAGCATGTCCGGAACAAGGGATCCATATTGCGGCGGTTCCCGACTCGTCCTCGTACCATAGCCCGTTGCGCATTTTTGCGTACTGTTCACAAATGATGATCACATCAGCGTCCTGTTCCTTCGCGATTTGTGGCAGCAGAGCGTGTGCCACTTTTCCCCTATGCATGTTGGCTTGCAAAAATCTTATTTTATACCGTTTTGAGTTGGCTTACAGCTTCGGGATCCAGGCAAGTGATCTGTTGGTCTGTTCTCACTCTGTGAGCAGACGCAGCACTTCGGGGGATTCTCGCATTCTTTTATTTTGTGGCCCTTCCGACCGCATCTTATGCACAGACCCATACCCTTTCTGTCAGGTCCTTTGCATTCCCACTGGATATGCCCTGATTCGAAGCATTTGTAGCAGCGCTTTACATCTTCCTTGTACCGAATGCGGCAGTATGTCCATCCTATTAGAATTCTCCTCTTTTCAAGTAATGAATTTGCGTCAGCTGCTGGCATGGACACAAAAGCTCTCTTCTGTTCCCTGGTGTTTGTAGCCGTCAGACGTATATTTGTGTCCTCTATTGTTATCCTGACCAAGTTGTTTATTGCCCTGAACACTTCTTCTTCCGTTGTCAGGGAGTCGAGATCCTGGATTTCTATTGTGGCCATGGATTTCATAGATCGTACCGTGGCCTCCTCTTTTAATGTACCCGTAATAGCCTCACGGAATTCATCTTTTCTTCCTCCTTTACCCATTACCAGGAGTATAGAGCCAGATTTTGTCTTCCTAACGGTTTGAATTGCCACTTCAGTTTCCTTCGGATTTACCTTGGTTCTAAGATTTTTAAGAACATCCGCGTAGCTGTGGCCCTCTCGCGGCTTTATAACAACAGCGTCCGGTCGGTTCTTAGGTCCCTTGGTGCGTGGTTTTCTTCGGCGTTTTTTGCCTCCTCTTCTTTCCGTTGCGTCTGCTGCTTGAACTTCTGTGGGTGCTGTAGATGCAAGGTTCCTGGTAGCCTTTCTCCTTTGTTTCTTCTCGGGGTTGGTTTCCGCTGGGCTAGTTGCACTTCTTTTATTGTGAGATGCCGAAATTGTTGGAGTGTCTTGGCAGATCTGCTTCACTTTGTGGGATTTACTCAGTTCTCGCTCCTTTTCTGCAGTTTTCCAGTTTCTTCGGTAGTCGAGAATTACGTCCAATAGTTCGTCCAACTCTGAAACACCATTTTGAACATCTCTATTGATGTTTTTTTGCCTGGTAAAAGCTACTTTT